>JBBGZY010003123.1:2500-80449 GCA_037952925.1 Lithobates clamitans | reverse complement strand
TCTCTCTATGACGAATGTTCTCTCTCTATGACGAATGTTCTCTCTCTATGACGAATGTTCTCTCTCTATGACGAATGTTCTCTCTCTATGACGAATGTTCCTTCTCTATGACGAATGTTCTCTCTCTCTCTATGACGAATGTTCTCTCTGTCTATGATGAATGTTCCTTCTCTATGGCGAATGTTCCCTCTCTCTATGGCGAATGTTCCCTCTCTCTATGACGAATGTTCCCTCTCTCTATGACGAATGTTCCCTCTCTCTATGACGAATGTTCCCTCTCTCTATGACGAATGTTCCCTCTCTCTATGACGAATGTTCTCTCTCTATGATGAATGTTCTCTCTCTATGACGAATGTTCTCTCTCTCTCTATGACGAATGTTCTCTCTCTATGACAAATGTTCCCTCTCTCTATGATGAATGTTCTCTCTCTATGATGAATGTTCTCTCTCTATGACGAATGTTCTCTCTCTATGATGAATGTTCTCTCTCTATGATGAATGTTCCCTCTCTATGATGAATGTTCCCTCTCTATGACGAATGTTCCCTGTATATGACGAATGTTCTCTCTCTCTCTCTCTATGACGAATGTTCCCTTCTATGACGAATGTTCCCTGTATATGACGAATGTTCTCTCTCTCTCTCTATGACAAATGTTCCCTTCTATGACGAATGTTCTCTCTCTCTCTGATGAATGTTCTCTCTCTCTATGACGAATGTTCTCTCTCTCTCTATGACGAATGTTCTCTCTCTCTCTATGACGAATGTTCTCTCTCTCTCTATGACGAATGTCTCTCTCTCTCTCTCTATGACGAATGTTCCCTGTATATGACGAACATTCTCTCTCTCTCTCTATGACGAATGTTCTCTCTGTATGACGAATGTTCCCTGTCTATGACGAATGTTCCCTGTCTATGACGAATGTTCCCTGTCTATGACGAATGTTCCCTGTCTATGACGAATGTTCCCTGTATATGACGAACGTTCCCTGTATATGATGAACGTTCCCTGTATATGACGAATGTTCTCTCTCTATGACGAATGTTCCCTGTATATGACGAACGTTCTCTCTCTATGACGAACGTTCCCTGTATATGACGAACGTTCCCTGTATATGACGAACGTTCTCTGTGTTGCACAGGCCAGTCATCTGGTGGAAAGCATTGACAAGGACGGGGATGGGAGACTTTCGGAAGCGGAGATCCTGCAGAGCCGGGACATCTTCCTCACCAGCGAAGCCACAGATTACGGCCGGCAGCTTCAGGACGAACATTTCTACCATGACGAGCTCTGATTGGCTGAACTCTGTATTTTTCTATTTATAGCTCGATGACTGACAGACGACTTTTGTGTGTGAGTGGGAGGGGACAGATTAGCCGTTTATAGAGAAAACCGAATTACGTTTTTAAAAAAACTGAACTTTATAGATTTTTTTTTTTTTTTTTTTTTTTGTTCTTGAAATTCCCGGAGCAAATTTTAGAGGAATAAATCAATTTTCCTTTTACAGAGATACAAAAGATGAAGGTTACAACGAATGTTAGCGGTCAGTGTGTAGAAGATGGCGTCGGTCCTCGCTGTACCCGTCATCAGTCCTCGGTGATGGATTTTGTTACATATTTAACTTCATTTAGAGGAAAGCTAAACTCTGGAATAATAGTCAGACATGGGGGGGGAGCCACGCGGGGGATGAGACATGGGGGGGGAGCCACGCGGGGGATGAGACATGGGGGGGGAGCCACGCGGGGGATGAGACATGGGGGGGAGCCACGCAGGGGATGAGACATGGGGGGGGGGGGGGCGCGCCACGCGGGGGATGAGACATATGGGGGGGCGCCACGCGGGGGATGAGACATATGGGGGGGCGCCATGCGGGGGGATGAGACATATGGGGGGGCGCCACGCGGGGGATGAGACATGGGGGGGCGCCACGCGGGGGATGAGACATGGGGGGGGGCGCCACGCGGGGGATGAGACATGGGGGGGGGCGCCACGCGGGGGATGAGACATGGGGGGGGCGCCACGCGGGGGATGAGACATGGGGGGGGGCGCCACGCGGGGGATGAGACATGGGGGGGCGCCACGCGGGGGGATGAGACATGGGGGGGCGCCACGCGGGGGGATGAGACATGGGGGGGCGCCACGCGGGGGATGAGACATGGGGGGGGGCGCCACGCGGGGGATGAGACATGGGGGGGGGGGGCGCCACGCGGGGGATGAGACATGGGGGGGGGGGCGCCACGCGGGGGATGAGACATGGGGGGGGGGCGCCACGCGGGGGATGAGACATGGGGGGGGGGCGCCACGCGGGGGATGAGACATGGGGGGGGGGCGCCACGCGGGGGATGAGACATGGGGGGGGCGCCACGCGGGGGATGAGACATGGGGGGGGCGCCACACGGGGGGATGAGACATGGGGGGGGGCGCCACGCGGGGGATGAGACATGCGGGGGATGAGACATGGGGGGGGGCGCCACATGGGGGATGATTTTTACGGCCTCAAAAGACTGAATGTACCTCAGTATCTTCTATGAAGTGATCAGTGTGCTCCCCTCCCCTACCACGGCCTGCACCCTCCTGAATTCTATGTACATCCGGTTGTGATACTTCTGCTGCCTTTAGAGGGAGCTGCTTGGAGATGGAGAGGGAGGTACTTTCTGATGTGGGCGGAGCATTGATTGGATTAGTATTACCTTTTAATTTTCCCTCCATTGGATAAAGTTTATAAAATGGTAACTCATTTTGAAGTCTGAAGTTTTTTTTTGCTGGATTTACTGCATTGTCATTGGAATTGCCATGTCATGTGTGGGCAGATCATGAACCTAAAACACTCTATGGCCAAAAGTGTGTTGAGACCCATCATACCCGGATGAGTTTGTCATTCCAGAGCCATGGCCAGTAATATGGAGTTACCGACCCCCCCCCCCCCACTTTGTGTCTCTAACACACTCTGGTGGGAAGACTTTCCACAAGAATTTGGGGGGTGTCTGTGGGAATTTGTGAGGTCAGGTACTGATGTTGGATGAGACCAACCTGCCAAGAGTCAAGACCTGGCTCACCTGTTGGGCACCAAAAAAAAGATCTACTTCAAATATTGAGCACCAAAAAAAATACCCGGCTCACATGCTGGACCTCACACTGAGCACCAAAAAAGACCTGATTCACAAGTTGGGCCCAAAAAAAAGAAAGACCTGGCTCACGTGTTGGGCCCCACGTTGAGCACCAAAAAAAAGACTCGGCTCACAAGTTGGGCACCAAAACAAAAGACCTGGCTCACAAGTTGGACCTCACGGGCACCAAAAAAAAGCACTTGGTTCACATGTTTGACCTCGTGTTGGGCGCCCAAAAAAAAAAAGACCTGGCTAACATGTTCGGCTCCAAAAAAAAGACCTGGCTAACATGTTCGGCTCCAAAAAAAAGACCTGGCTCAAGTTTGACCTCACATTGGGCATCAAAAAAGGACCTGGTTCACATGTTGGGCATCAAAAAAAGACCCTGGTTCACATGTTGGGCACCGAAAAAAGACCCGGTTCACATGTTGGGCACCAAAAAAAGACCCGGTTCACATGTTGGGCACCAAAAAAGACCTGGCTCATGTTGGGCCCCACACGTTGAGTACCAAAAAAAAAATCTGGCTCACATGTTGGGCCCCCCAAAAAAAAGACCCGACTCACATGTTGGGGCCCCTAAAAAAAGACCTGACTCACATGTTGGGCCTCACGTTAGGCACCAAAAAAAAAACCTGGCTCACATGGGCACCAAAAAAAAATCTGGCTCACATGTTGGGGCCCCCCCCAAAAAAGACCTGACTTGCATGTTGGAGCTCATGTTGGGCACCAAAATAAAAGACCTGGCTCACATGTTGGGCCCCACATTGAACACCAAAAAAGACCCGGCTCACAAGTTGGGAACGAAAAAAAAGACCTGGTTCCCAAGTTGAGCCCTATATTGGGCATCAAAAAAAGACCTGGCTCACATGTTGGGCCCCATGTTGAGCACCAAAAAAAGATCTGGCTCACACGGGCACCGAAAAAAAGACCTGGCTCACATGCTGGACCTCACGTTTGGGCACCAAAAAAAAAAAAAAGACTTGGTTCACATGTTGGGCTCCAAAAAAAGACCTGGCTCATGTTTGACCTCACGTTGGGCATCAAAAAAAGACCCGGTCCACATGTTGGGCACCAAAAAAAGACCTGGTTCACAAGTTCGACCTCACGTTGGGCACCAGAAAAAAAAGACCTGGCTCACAAGTTGGACCTCACATTGGGCACCAGAAAAAAAAGACCTGGCTCACAATTGCTATTCCAATTCTTCCAAAGGTGTTCAGTAGCAGAGCAAAAAATGGTTCCCCCTGAATTGTTGCCCCCTCCCCCGTGTTGGAAGAGAATTGTCTGAACTTTATCTGTTTAGTAATAAGAGATATTGGAGATTGCTCGATATATACTGGTTTTTATCCACCTGGTTTTAGAGTTAGATGCTCGCTAAGCTCATACAGCATCTCACAAAAGTAAGTACACCCCTCAGTGACATTTGTGTAAATCTTTTCTTCTATCTTTTCATGTGACAACACTGAAGAAATGACACTTTGCTACAATGTAAAGTAGTGAGTGTACAGCTTGTATAACAGTGTAAATCTGCTGTCCCCTCAAAATAACTCAACACACAGCCATTAATGTCTAAACCGCTGGCAACAAAAGTCAGTACACCCCTAAGTGAAAATCTCCAAATTGGGCCCCAATTAGCCATTTTCCCTCCCTGGTGTCATGTGACTCGTTAGTGTTACAAGGTCTCAGGTGTGAATGTGGAGCAGGTGTGTTAAATTTGGTGTTATCGCTCTCACTCTCTCATACTGGTCACTGGAAGTCCAACATGGCACCTCATGGCAAAGAACTCTCTGAGGATCTGAAAAAAAAGAATAGTTGCTCTACATAAAGATGGCCTAGGCTATAAGAAGATTGCCAAGACCCTGAAACTGAGCTGCAGCACGGTGGCCAAGACCATACAGCGGTATAACAGGACAGGTTCCACTCAGAACAGGCCTCGCCAAGGTCCACCAAAGAAGTTGAGGTCACGTGCTCAGCGTCATATCCAGAGGTTGTCTTTGGGAAATAGACGTATGAGTGCTGCCAGCATTGCTGCAGAGGTTGTAGGGGTGGGGGGTCAGCCTGTCAGTGCTCAGACCATACGCCGCACACTGCATCAAATTGGTCTGCATGGCTTTCATCCCAGAAGGAAGCCTCTTCTAAAGATGATGCACAAGAAAGTCCACAAACAGTCTGCTGAAGACAAGCAGACTAAGGACATGGATTACTGGAACCATGTCCTGTGGTCTGATGAGACCAAGATAAACGTATTTGGTTCAGATGGTGACAAGCGTGTGTGGGGGCAACCAGGTGAGGAGGACAATGACAAGTGTGTCTTGTCTACAGTCAAGCATGGTGGTGGGAGTGTCATGGTCTGAGGCTGCATGAGTGCTGCCGGCACTGGGGGGCTACAGATCATTGAGGGAACCATGAATGCCAACATGTACTGTGACCTACTGAAGCAGAGCATGATCCCCTCCCTTCAGAGACTGGGCCGCAGGGCAGTATTCCAACATGATAACCACCCCAAACACACCTCCAAGACCACCAATGCCTTGCTAAAGAAGCTGAGGGTAAAGGTGATGGACGGGCCAAGCATGTCTCCAGACCTAAACCCTATTGATCATCTGTGGGACATCCTCAAACGGAAGGTGGAGGAGCACAAGGTCTCTAACATCCACCAGCTCCGTGATGTCATCATGGGGGAGGGGAAGAGGACTCCAGTGACAACCTGTGAAGCTCTGGTGACCTCCATGTCCAAGAGGGTTAAGGCAGTGCTGGAAAATAATGGTGGCCACACAAAATATTGACACTTTGGGCCCAATTTGGAGATTTTCACTTAGGGGTGTACTGACTTTTGTTGCCAGCGGTTTAGACATTAATGGCTGTGTGTTGAGTTATTTTGAGGGGACAGCAAATTTACACTGTTATACAAGCTGTACACTCACTACTTTACATTGTAGACAAGTGTCATTTCTTCAGTGTTGTCACATGAAAAGATAGAAGAAAAGATTTACACAAATGTCACTGAGGGGTGACATCAAAGGTGATCAAAGGTATTTGATGAAGCCAACGCGTTTCGGGGGTAAATGCCCCCCCCCCTTCTCAGGACTGGAGTACTGATAAAGTGTGTCGGTAGCATAAATATAACTATCAGGACAAAGCCATATAATATAAACAAATGACTATATACATAAAATATACAAAACATACTTCTACATGATATAACATCACACAAACCTGCCACACTGCAAACATGGTTCAGGAATGGTTTGGGGAACACAACAAGTTTGAGGTGTTGACTTGGTCTCCAAATTCTCCAGATCTCCATCCAATCGTACATCCGTGGGATGTGCTGGAGGAACAAGTCCAATCCATGGAGCCCCCCCCCCAACTTACAGGACTTGGGTTTCAAACTGGCGGCCCTCCAGCAAATGCTGAACTACACATCCCATCATGCCTCTGCCTGTGGGAGTCATGCTTGTAACTGTCAGCCTTGCAATGCCCCATGGGACTTGTAGTTCCTCAACAGCTATAAAGCCGCCAGTTTGAGACCTGTGATAAAAGATCTGCCACTGACGGCTTGGTGCCGGACACCACAACATACAATTGTGCTCATAAGTTTACATACCCTGGCAGAATTTATGATTTCTTGGCCATTTTTCAGAGAATATAAATGATAACACAAAAACTTTTCTCTCACTCATGGTTAGTGTTTGGCTGAAGCCATTTATTATCAATCATCTGTATTTACTCTTTTTATATCATAATGGGAACAGAAACTACCCAAATGACCCTGATCTAAAGTTTACATACCCCAGTTCTTCATACCGTGTATTGCCCCCTTTACCATCAATGACAGCTTGAAGTCTTTTGTGGTATTTGTGGATGAGGCTCATTATCTTCTCAGATGGTTCCTCTTGGTAAAAAGCCTCCAGTTCCTGTAAATTCTGGGACTGTCTTCCATGAACGGCACGCTTGAGATCTCCCCAGAGTGGCTCAATGATATTGAGGTCAGGAGACTGAGGTGGCCACTCCAGAACCTTCACTTTATTCTGCTGTAGCCAATGACAGGTGGACTTGGCCTTGTGTTTTGGATCATTGTCATGTTGGAATGTCCAAGTACGTCCCATGTGCAGCTTCCTGGCTGATGAATGAAATGTTCCTCCGGTATTTTTTGATAACATACTGCATTAATTTTGCCATCAATTGTGACCAAATTTCCTGTGTCTTTGTAGCTCACACATCCCCAAAACATTAGCGATCCACCTCCGTGTTTCACAGTAGGGATGGTGGACCTTTCATCATAGGCCTTGTTGACTCCTCTCCAAATGTAGTGTTTATGGTTGTGGCCAAAAAGCTCAATTTTGGTCTCATCTCTCCAAATGACTTTGTGGCAGAAGGTTTGAGGCTTGTCTCTGTGCTGTTTGGCGTATTGTAAGCGGATACTTTGTGGCATTTGTGTAGTAATGGCTTATTTCTGGCGACTAGACCATGCAGCCCATCTTTCTTCTGGAGACTCGACCATGCAGCCCATCTTTCTTCTGGAGACTCGACCATGCAGCCCATCTTTCTTCTGGAGACTCGACCATGCAGCCCATCTTTCTTCTGGAGACTCGACCATGCAGCCCATCTTTCTTCTGGAGACTCGACCATGCAGCCCATCTTTCTTCTGGAGACTCGACCATGCAGCCCATCTTTCTTCTGGAGACTCGATCATGCAGCCCATCTTTCTTCTGGAGACTCGACCATGCAGCCCATCTTTCTTCTGGAGACTCGACCATGCAGCCCATCTTTCTTCTGGAGACTCGACCATGCAGCCCATCTTTCTTCTGGAGACTCGACCATGCAGCCCATCTTTCTTCTGGAGACTCGACCATGCAGCCCATCTTTCTTCTGGAGACTCGACCATGCAGCCCATCTTTCTTCTGGAGACTCGACCATGCAGCCCATCTTTCTTCTGGAGACTCGACCATGCAGCCCATCTTTCTTCTGGAGACTCGACCATGCAGACCATCTTTCTTCTGGAGACTCGACCATGCAGCCCATCTTTCTTCAAGTGCCTCCTTATTGTGCATCTTGAAACAGCCACACCACATGTTTTCAGAGAGTCCTGTATTTCACCTGAAGTTATTTGTGGGTTTTTCTTTGCATCCCGAACAATTTTCGTGGCAGTTGTGGCTGAAATTTTAGATGGTCTACCTGACTGTGGTTTGTTTTCAACAGAACCCCTTATTTTCGACTTCTTGATTAGAGTTTGAACACTGCTGATCGGCATTCTCAGTTCCTTGGATATCATTTTATATCCCTTTCCTGTTTTATACAGTTCAACTACTAGGGATGCACCGAAATTTCGTCCATCGAAACATATCGGCCGAAAATGGCCCTTTCGGCAAAAAGCCAAAATAGAATTCTTGCCGATACTGGCACCGAAAATGGGGTGGGGTCTAGGGGGGGCGGGGCTCCACCCCCGCCCCTGGTGCTGCCTATCAGGGGGGCTTCCTACATCGTAGAAGAGAGGAGAGCCGCTGCTGCCTGTTTGGTTACAGCGCCGGGAACATCACAGCTTTCATTTCAATAGCTGTGTGTTCCCCGATGGGCGCCGACACATACAGCCCCTCCCCCTTGTCCGGGCACTTTGATAGACAGATCATCCGTCCCAGGATTGGACAGGTGGTCTGTCTATCAAAGTGTCCGGACAAGGGGGAGGGGCTGTATGTGACAGCGCGCAGCGGGGAACACACAGCTATTGAAATGAAAGCTGTGATGTTCCCGGCGCTGTAATCAAACAGGCGGCAGCGGCTCAACTATCCCTTCACTGGCTGCACTACTGGGGACACTGGCTGCACTACTGGGGACACTGGCTGCATCTGACGGGCACTGGTGAGGCTGCATTGATCTCTTGTACCATATCCGCAGTCGCTGACCATCTCCTGTAAAATATTTTTAAAAAGTCACTTTCTGTTTTGGTTTTCGGGATCAAGGAAGATTTATTTTCGGTATCGGTTTCGGCACCAAAAAACCCATTCAGTGCATCCCTATCAACTACCTTCCCGCAGATCCTTTGAGAATTCTTTTGCTTTCCCCATGACTCAGAATCCAGAAACGTCAGTGCAGCACTGGATGAGAGATGCAAGGGTCTGTCAGGAGTCCAGAAACTCATTGATCTTTTATACACACTAATTACAAGCAAACAGATCACAGGTGAGGATGGTTCCCTTTAATAGCCATTCAAACCCCTTTGTGTCAACTTATGTGCATGTTATCAGGCCAAAATCACCGGGGTATGTAAACTTTTGATCAGGGTCATTTGGGTCGTTTCTGTTGTGATTATGATATAAAAAGAGTAAACACCGTTGATTGATAATAAATGGCTTCAGCCAAACACTAACCATGACTGAGAGAAAAGTTTTTGTGTTATCATTTCATATTCTCTGAAAAATGGCCAAGAAATCATAAATTCTGCCGGGGTATGTACTGAGCTCTACCTATGTGAACAGCGCAGAGCTCCGTCCTGACAGCGGAGACCCCGCCCCCTTATGCTGTCACAGTCCCTGGGCATGCTGGGACTGTGATGTTTTAAGAGGCGTGGTCAACATCACCCGGTGACCACGCCCCCTAAAACGTCACAGGCCCAGCATGCCCAGGGACTGTGACGGCATAAGGTGGCGGAGTCTCCGCCTATATAATCCACATCGGAGCGCTCAGAGACCAGTCCAGCCGGAGAGACCGTCGTGTCAACATCTGCCAGAAGTCCGGACCTCCGCTGGCAAGAGAGCGGCATGGAGATAGCGGAGGAGCCGGCCGAAGAACTGGAACACCAGGAGAAGAGGAACCGGAAGGACCCCCGAAGCCGGAACAAGACCCCCCCCGGAGCTGTCTAATAAATTACTTCAAAAACCTGTGTAGTGTGTTTTATTATTGACACTTTTTCCCTAGGTGAATGGGTAGGGGTACCATGTACCCCATACTCATTCACATAGGGTGGGCGGCCGGGATCTGGGGGCCCTCTTATTATAGGGGGCTCCCGGATTCCGATAAGTCCCCACCCGCAGACCCCGACAACCAACGGCCAGGGTTGTCGGGAAGAGGCCCTTGTCCTTATCAACATGGGAACAAGGTGCTTTGGGGTGGGGGGGCCCCGCAGGGCGCCTCCCCCAAACCACCCACCCCCCCATGTTGAGGGCATGCGGCCTGGTATGGTTCAGGAGGGGGGGGCGCTCGCTCGTCCCCATCCCCTTTCCTGACCGGCCGGGCTGCGTGCTCGGATCGGGGTCTGGTATGGATTTTGGGGGGACCCCACACTGATTTTTCGGCATAGGGGTTCCCCTTAAGATCCATACCAGACCTAAGGGCCTGGGATGCCCCGCATTCGCCGCAATAGGAACATTTGTTTTTCCTATTGCAGCGAGCGCGAGATGCAGTACTCTGCCCTTGCGTCGTATCTGGTCCGTCGGATCAGCATGCAGACGAACGAGCTTTCCATCAGGAACTGAGTCCGGCGGACTAAGATTTAAAGCATGCTTTAAATCTAGGTACGGCGGACTTTTGGGAAAAAAAGTCCGCCGGAGCCTACACATGGTCGGATTGTGCCGCGGACTCTGGTCCGCCGGACCAAGTATGCCGGAAAGTCTGACTGTGTGTACGCGGCATAACACTCTAACCTTGGTGGGATCTGTGTTGGTGTTCCAGCGGCCCTGCCTTCCTTACCACCCGGACTCCCATCCGCAGCAGTCAGCCGTAGGGTCCACTACCTTGCGGTGCACTCCTGATCCCAACGGTGTGCATCTGTCACCTAGCCTCTAGGTGACCTGACAGTTTGATCAGCCATGGACCCGGCTGATGTGTCACTTCCTGCAGCCGATCCATTGCAGGGCATGGTTCGCAGACTCGAGGCCCAGGAATCTAATCAGACTCAGGTGATGCGATTCCTTAAGGATCTGGCTTCCCGCTTCGAGCAGCTCTAGGCCTTCTTGGGAAACCTGAACCTGCAGCCTCAAGTACAATCAGCAGCTGCACCTATCGCACCAGTCTCAGCCACACATTCATATTTATTGCCAGCTCCGTCCCGTTTTTCTGAGGACTCCAAGGCCTGCAGGGGCTTCCTCAGCCAATGCACCATTCATTTTGAGCTCCAGCCTCAACTTTCTGTCTGATCAGGCTAAGGTAGCCTATATCATTTCCCTCCTCTCTGGTGAAGCTTTAGCCTGGGCTGCCCCCCTGTGGGAGAAGAATGACCCGGTGGTTTCCAGCCTGTCCAACTTCTTGAAACTTTTTCGTAATATCTTCGAGGAGCCAGCTCGGGTTTCTTCAGCGGCTAGTGCCCTTTTACGCCTTCGCCAAGAATCTTGTTCAGTGGGACAATATTATTTGACAGGTTGAAGGGGGCTTCCATTTTCACCAAGTTGGATCTCAGA
Source organism: Lithobates clamitans (assembly GCA_037952925.1). Lineage (NCBI taxonomy): Eukaryota > Metazoa > Chordata > Amphibia > Anura > Ranidae > Lithobates > Lithobates clamitans. Next base: position 68,954 of record JBBGZY010003123.1, on the reverse strand, counting down.
GGTGCATACAATCTCATTAGAATACGGGAAGGTGACGAATGGAAGACTGCGTTTAACACTAGGGACGGGCATTACGAATACCTGGTTATGCCTTTTGGTTTGTGTAATGCTCCAGCTGTGTTCCAGAACTTTGTCTGTACCAGTTTGTTGTCATCTATCTGGATGACATTCTCATCTTTTCTGACAATCTGCTTGCTCACAGGAACCATGTCTGCACCGTACTTCAGCGCCTTAGAGAGAATAATCTCTATGCCAAGCTGGAGAGGCCACACAGCGCTTCCTTGGCTTCACAAATTATTATAGGCAGCTCATAAGGAATTACTCTTCCATTGCCGCGCCTATTATCGCTTTAACCAAGAAGGGTGCGAATGCCAAAGACTGGCCTCTCGAGGCTGTCTCTGCGTTTCACTATCTGAAACAGGCCTTTGTTTCTGGACCTCTCTTGAGGAGACCAAATCCTGGGGACCCATTTTTTTATTGAAGTAGACGCTTCTTCGATGGGGGTGGGAGCTGTGCTTCTTCAGTTCTTTGAGAAGAGACGTCAACCATGTGCGTTCTTCTCCAAAAAATTTTCTCAGGCAGAGAGAAATTATGGCATTGGTGATCGGGAACTTCTCGCAATTAAATTGGCGTTGGAAGAGTGGCGTCATCTGTTGGAGGGTTCCCCTCACTCCATTACGATCTTTACTGATCACAAGAATCTACAAAACCTACAGAATGCTAAACATCTGAACCCCAGACAGGCCAGGTGGAGTCTCTTCTTTTCTCGTTTTAAATTGACGATTACGTACAAACCTGGTTCCTGCAGCGGTCGGGCTGATGCGCTCCGTAGGTCATTTGACACTTTGGATGAGGAGTCCACCCCTGATCCTGAGCCGATCATTCTGACCTCATGCATTGTTGCCCATTCTACCACCCTGGAATCAAAAATTCCTCCTGGAAAGACCTTTGTTCTCACGGAGCTAAGAGCTAAGATCCTTCGTTGGGGACATGATTCCAAGGTGGCAGGTCATGCTGGGTTCCTCCGATTCTTCCTGCTCATCAGTCGTCACTACTGGTGGCCTAATCTCCGCTCGGATGTTAAAGAGTACGTTAAGGCTTGTCATGTCTGTGCTCAGTCTAAATCTTCCACACAAGCCCCTGCTGGTCTTCTCATGCCCTTGTCCACTCCTAAGGAGCCCTGGTCTATCATCGCCATGGATTTTATCATCGATCTTCCACTGTCGGAGAATAATACAGCCATTTGGGTGGTAATCGATTGGTTTTCCAAGATGGCTCATTTTGTTCCTCTTCCTGGTCCCCCTTCTGCCTCTGCCTTGGTTCCCATTTTTGTACAAGAGATTTTCAGCCTTGATGGTGTTCCTTCCCATGTCGTTTCGGACAGGGGTGTTCAGTTTCCGTAATGTTTTTGGAGAGCCTTTTGCAAATCCCTCAACATTACCTTGGATTTTACCTCTTCTTACCATCCCCAATCCAATGGCCAGACCAAGAGGGTTAATCAGGAGTTGGAGGTCTTTCTCCGTACCTTGGTCTCAGCTCATCGCGATGATTGGGCATCACTGCTTCCGTGGGCAGAGTTCTCCCACAATAATGTCAACGTCAGTTCTCAGAAAACACCCTTTATCACTGTTTATGGAAACCATCCTCAACTCCCTCTTCCTATGATCTGTTCTTCGGACATTCCAGCCTTGGCTACTGTTCAGGAATCATTCAATTCCATGTGGGCTGACGTTCATGATTCCCTCCAGAAAGCTGCCAACAAATTCTAGAATTTTGCTGACCGTCGCAGGCGTAAGCCGCCTTCTCTTAAGCCAGGAGACAAGGTCTGGCTCTCCACCAGGAACATCAAACTCCGGGTTCCTTCTCTCAAATTTGCCCCAAGATTCATTGGTTCATACACCATAACTTCTAAACTGAATCCGGTTTGTTTCAAGCTCCAGATTCCCAACAGCCTCAAAATCTCTAACTCCTTCCATGTTGCCCTTCTGAAGCCTTTAGTCCTCAATAAGTTCTCTCGTCCTCTCTCTACCGCAGCACCGGTCTTTGAGGATGATCAGGAGTACGAGGTTAGCCAAATTTTGGATTCCCGACTCTGTAGAGGCATTCTCCAGTACCTCGTGCATTGGAAGGGGTTTGGTCCTGAGGAGAGGTCGTGGATCAAGGCTTCTGAGGTCTTTGCACCTCATCTGTTGAGTAAGTTTCATTTGAAGTTCCCCTCTAAACCTTGTCCCAGACGGGGAAGGGGGAGGCCTCGTAAGAGGGGGGGTACTGTCATGGTTATGCAATAGTGTTGTCTATCAGCTTACCTGTCTCCATGTGTTCATCTCTAAAGACCAGCTGTCTCTCACCTGACTGCTTTATAAACTCTCCTCTAGCACGGCTCCACCCCAGCTCCTACCAGAGAACTCTATATTGACCTCTGCACTGCAGGTCAGCCCTGCTGATCAACCTTTGTGTGTTTTGGCTTCCTGTTCCTGCCTGCCGTGTGCTCTACGTTTGTTTCTGTTACTGACCTTTGCGTGTTCTCAACTATTCCTGTCTGCTCGTGACCCTGACCTCTGGCGTGTCCCTGACTATCCCTGTTTGCCTGTGACCCTGAACCTTGGCGTGAACTCTGTTGTCCCTGTCTGCTTGTGGCCCCGACCTTGGCTTATTCCTTACTATCCCTATCCTCCTGTTGCCTACTGTGGGTGTGAGCTGGGGGACCCTGGGAGTCGCGACCTGGAGCTAGTTGCAGCCCAGTCCATCCTCACCACTAGAGGCTCTGGTGAACACCTGCTGGCTCTTAGACTCCGCGCCCCAGGGAATCTTACGCTCTAACCCCGGCGGTCCTGCCTTCCTTATACCCTGACTCCCATCCGCAGCAGTCAGCCGTAGGGTCCACTGCCTCGTGGTGCACTCCTGATCCCAACGGTGTGCATCTGTCACCCAGCCTCTAGGTGACCTGACAGCGGCATTAGGGTCAGATTTGTCCGCCACAATGTCGCAGTCCCGCTAAAAATCGTAGATTGCCGTCATTACCAGTAAAAACAATTTTAAAAAAAGATAAAAGTCCCTAAATCTATCCCCTACTTTGTAGACGCTATAACTTTTGTGCAAACCAATCAGTATACGCTTATTGTGATTTCTTTACCAAAAATATGTAGAAGAATGTATTATTGCAGTAAAAAAAAAATTTTCTTTCAAAATTGTCGCTCTTTTTGTTTATAGCGCAAAAAATAAAAACCGCAGAGGTGATCAAATACCACCAAAAGAAAGCTGTTTTTCCGAAAAAAGGACATCAATTTTGTTTGGGTACAACCGCGCAATTGTCAGCTAAAGTGACGCAGTGCCGTTTCACAAAAAATGGCCTGGTCATTGAAGGGGGTAAATCCTTCCGGGGCTGAAGTGGTTAAAAAAAATGGAAGTGGGGCGGGTTGCTCATTTTGCCGGGTTCAACATTTTTGTCAGGACGTATTTCAAAAAATGGCCTGGTCATGAAAGGGGGATAAATCTTTTGGAGGTCAAGTTTTAATAATAACTATGCAGTCTGTGCATTGTGTAATATATAGAAAGGACACTAGATGGCGGTGTAGAGCACACATGTAATACATAGAGAAGCCACTAGATGGCGGTGTAGAGCACACATGTAATACATAGAGAAGCCACTAGATGGCGGTCTGTGCATTGTGTAATATATAGAAAGGACACTAGATGGCGGTGTAGAGCACACATGTAATATATAGAAAGGACACTAGATGGCGGTGTAGAGCACACATGTAATATATAGAAAGGACACTAGATGGCGGTGTAGAGCACACATGTAATATATAGAAAGGACACTAGATGGCGGTGTAGAGCACACATGTAATATATAGAAAGGACACTAGATGGCGGTGTAGAGCGCACATGTAATATATAGAAAGGACACTAGATGGCGGTGTAGAGCGCACATGTAATATATAGAAAGGACACTAGATGGCGGTGTAGAGCGCACATGTAATATATAGAAAGGACACTGGATGGCGGTGTAGAGCACACATGTAATACATAGAGAAGCCACTAGATGGCGGTGTAGAGCGCAGTGAAGAAGTTTGTCCTGTGCAGGGCCCTGTCCTCTGGCCATAAAGGGGAGTGTTGGAGGGGGGGGGGAGGGGCTCTCTTTGCTCTCTCTGACATTTCACTTTTGCAGAATCTTCCAGCAACATGTCCTGTAAGAGAGCTCTGGTGATCCTCGCTAAGGGAGCGGAGGAGATGGAGACTGTGATCCCTACTGATGTGATGAGGAGGGGTGGGGTGAGTATTGCAGGCAAAGCAATGCAGAGACCCAGAGATCTCCCCTCCCCCCCCCCCATAGACTTCTTCTGGATCCACAATACTGAGAATTGTAACATTCTTGCCAAAACCCAAATCCCAGGGTACAAAGTATCGATGAGTAGAATGTATCGCTCGCAGCTCCCCCTCCCCCAATCATTGCAGAGATCCTCCTGGACAGATTGATGGGAATACAAAACACAGAACATCCCCCAGAACTTTCATCTGACCCTCATATGGATCTGCTCCCCCTCCCCCTCTACCCCCAGTATATCCTCCTTCTGGATCCACCATACAGATCATCGCAATGTTCTTCCTAAACCCCAAAGTTCGGGATACGAGCCGACCAATCAGCGGAATTCATGGCTCGCAGCGGACCCCCCCCCCCCCCCCCCACCATAGATCGCAGAAAAAAAAAAAAAAAGGTTGATCCTGCCAGAAATCCAGGCAGAGAAGCTCTGTGCCCTCTGCAGTGTTCTCAGTAGGGATGACGCACTGAATTCGGGCCCCTCCCCCGTATATATGGAGCGCCGATATGGTGTCTGCATTGGTTTCTCTTTGTAGGGTGACAACACTTATTGTACTGTATAGAGGAGCACCGTTGTCACCCTAGAACTGAACTACAGAACACCCCCCCCTCCCCCCATCCATAACAGAGGGAGGTGTTCTGTTATCACTCACCTTCATATCCGGGGAGGAGCTCAGATGTGATTGGATCCTGTAAGACAAAAACAATTCCGAAGCTCAACTCGCCAACCAAATGAACCCGTCTGACCGTCTGTTAGAAGGCGGGGTTTAGTTATCACGTTTTCAGCGTTCACGTGCGTTTTTATTGTATTTGGCCCTCCATGTGCTCCTTGCTGTGAAGGACAGTTATAGGTGGGGGCGGGGCCAGTTTTTTGTTACTGATTGGATCCTGGTCTGAAGTCATCACTGCTCCCCACCAATCATAAGCGGCCGAGGCCTCCCCCGCCCTGTATATGTGCAGCTGTGGGGGGCGGGGAATACTTCAGCCGCTTATGATTGGTGGGGAGCAGTGATGACTTCAGACCAGGATCCAATCACATCTGAGCTCCTCCCTGGATATGAAGGTGAGTGATAACAGAACACCTCCCTCTGTTATGGATGGGGGAGGGGGAGGTGTTCTGTAGTTCTGTTCTAGAGTGACAACGCTGCTCCTCTATACAGTACAATGAGAGTTGTCACCCTACAAAGAGAAACCAATGCGGCCGCCACATCGGAGCTCTGTATATATATATATATATGGGGTGTGAGCTTCTGGGGGGAATTTTCCTTTATTTCTCAATAAAAACATTTTGTACAAAAAAAATGACCAATCAGGACACTGGTGGGAGGGCCCAGGGCCAAGCTGTATTCTTATTGGAGGAACTGGGATTTCTAAGAAGGTTTAGCCAATCATCATTTATAAGGATCGATTTATGTCGTTAAAAAGTATAAACCGGAAATTATACATCAGACACCGACCCCCCCCCCCTCCCCAGGGCATATTATATATATATATATATATTATGGGATATAACATAATCTGATACAATGTGACGTTTTCTTCTGCAGATCTCGGTGACGGTCGCCGGTCTGACAGGTAAAGAACCCGTCCAGTGCAGCCGAGACGTCGTCATCTGTCCGGACAGCAGTCTAGAGGAGGCGCGCAAACAGGTAACCCCGCCCCCTTTTACCGAGCTCCTCCTAGGTCTGTGTTGTGGGAGGGGAGTTGTGTGCATCTATTGAAGAGCTGAGAGATGTGAGCGGCGTGTCAGTCGGGGGATTCTGGACCTTGTGAAGCTCCTCCTCCTCCTCTGTTGTGCTCCCCCCCCCCCCCCCGAGGTTCCTGCACTCTTCTAGATGCCGCACACTGAGCCCCTCTGCCGGGCCCCTCCAACATTCCTGCACACTTGGCGATTCTTGCACCCCTGGAGGTTCCTGCAATCCCCCCACTTCCCCTGTTAGTTCCTGAATCCCCCTGGAGGTTCCTGCACCTTTCTGGTTGGTGGATGTTGAGCTCTCCTGCCCAGCGGAGGTCGGGCACTTCTGGTGGTGCTGATCCTTGCCGGGCTCCTCCTGGGTACTATTGGGACTTAATAACCTTCCAGGAGGTTCCCGAATTTCTCTGGAGGGTCCTGTACCCTTATGGATGCCGGACACTGAGCCCGCCCCCGCCCCGCCCCATCCCCGCCCTCCATAGTTTAGACACCTCCTGGTGATGACTGCCTGGCTCCTCCCACTTTCTGTTTGTCAGGACTGCTGCCTATCATAGTGATTGGCCAATTAGAATGCATTGTAGGGCGTGTGGCGGTGCGGGCAAAACCACAACTCTACCGGAAAGTGTTGGTGATTTTTCTCCATGTCCACTGGGAATTAAATCTGCTGCTGTGTCCAAATATTGTCCCCCCCCCCCCTGTGTTGTCACCGTGCCCCACAATTGGGCCCCCCCCCCAACACACATTATACAGACCTGACCCTCTATTGTCCCCATCGGGGAACCCGTCCTGAGAATACCACGGAGACATCACTGGGGGGGACACATGGACAGGAAGTGGCTGCAGGAGATTAGATGGGACAAAGCCAATCCCCGGGAAAAAGGAACGCTCCTTTGTAGTGGGGGCTGCCCCCGGCACACGAAGGGTTAGATGGTCAGTTTTACCTTCCTGATCCTCCCCTCCCCCAGCAGCCAGCACTCTTATACCCCTCCCCCCCCCTCCATATGCTGCAGTGATGGATGTTCCTTGGTGTCCTCACATCTGATGGAGGGCAGCCCTCAAATTCCACCCGTGAGGAGAAGTGAGGAGTGAGGACGGACCAGGCTGATCGTTTTCCTGGCTGAAGCCATCCGTCCGGAAACCTGTGTCTCGTCACAGAGCCGGGTCTGTGTTCGGCGGCGCAGAGTGACAAGGTCCCGCCCCCCTAGACCAGATCGTGTGATAGTAGATTGAATCAGTGTTCAGCCTATGAAACGAGCCGGTCTGGGGGGGCGGGACCTTGTTATACCAGACCCAGCTCTGTGACACACGGCGGGAGATGCCCGCTATGTATGTGACCCGTCATCCAGGCCATAGTGAGGCGGCACTGATGGGCACTGAGATGCTTTATGTTAATATTATTAAAGTTGTTAATATTAACTGTCATTTCATGAGATAATTTACAGGGGTGTGTTTAGGGGCGGACTTAGGGGTGGGGCAGGGGAGGGGCTGGGTGGGTGCGAGTAACTCTTAAGACCCGGCTAGTGGCTCAGAACTTGAAATTTTCAGCCCTGGGCTCTGCATTGCCCTTGATGACATCAGAGGATGTGTGACAGTGGGAGGAGCCTGCGGGGGAGGAGGATCAGGAAAGTAATGCCCCCCCCCACCTAAAAGAGCATTTAAAGTGGTTCTGCACCCTGTACAATCACTTTTACCTAAAGGTAAGTCTATATCAAGGCTCACCTGTAGGTGCTGGAAATATCACGAAAGACCCGAGCGCCAATGACTACAGCGCATGCGCACTTTAGAAAGGGCAGAGCGTGCCGTTTTCTAATAGGGGTCATGCCGTGACTGGCGGCTCCCGCGCGCATGAGTGACGTCACGTGACTCCGGCCAGTCACAGAGCCAGAGTTCGTGGCCCCGGAAGGAGGAGGGGCGAAGATGGGCGCTCGTGGGGACAGCGGTGACATCGCGGACTTCGGTGTCAGGTAAGTGACACATAATGCGATGTATAGTTGCTCATTATGCTTTACGTTTGCAGGGAAATAGAGGAAGTAAAACCCACCAGAGTTTACTTCCTCTTTAACCCTCAGTTTGGGGGCAGCCCCACCACAAGGGGGCATTGTTCCTTTCTCTGGCGATTTGTATGATATCCGGTTATTTAGCCCCTTCTATTCATCGGGTTAAAGATGCTTTAAATGTGTAAAAGGTGTTTCTACTTCTTGCTGAGATCAGTCCTCTCCCTGACAGGAACCTCTCTCCAAAAGGACGGCACCATATTTGTTCAGGTATCATCCAGGGTCAGCATCTACCCCCTGGGCTGAGATGTCGGCTCAGAGATGATCCCGTCATAGTATAGGGATCTGTCTGTCCCTACACTGATCCTCTGTGCTCCGGGGCCTGGCACTGATGATGTCATTGGGATAAACGATAAAGATCTACTCTTCTTCCTCTTCCTCCTCCATGCGTGTATCCAGAACAAGGCGGACACCCCCCAACCCCCCCCCCCCCCCCCCCCCCCCCCATACTGCTCTGTCTGTGATCTTCATCTATGATAGCCGAGTACTGCAGATGGAAAGGTCAGAATTCCTGGCACCGGCCGCCCCCCCCCCCCCCCCCCCCGCTCGGTCTAATTCAGGACTCTGATTTCTGATTCTCTCCTCTGCAGTTTTAAAGAGCCAATAAATGGAGACGGCTTCACATGTCACCAGATTTATAGAAGATGCATTTTTAATATTTTTTTAATTTTTTTTTTTATTTAGACAATTATCAGATGAAATTCTATAGACAGCCTATGGGGGGGAGAGGGGGGCACATTATTCCAGAACACTGCTGACTTCCTGTTCAGTCACCCTGCAGGACAGAACTGTTGGCGGTCGTTATGTCGCCTTGTTTTGTTGGATCCGCGGGCCGGGTGATAAACCCAAATGGTTACTCTGTAGACAGTTTTGGATATCGGGCTGCTGCCTGTCCCTGGGCACCCCCTGATATCGGGCTGCTGCCTGTCCCTGGGCACCCCCTGATATCGGGCTGCTGCCTGTCCCTGGGCACCCCCTGATATCGGGCTGCTGCCTGTCCCTGGGCCCCCCTCAGATATCGGGCCGCTTCCTGTCCCTGGGCCCCCCTCAGATATCGGGCCGCTTCCTGTCCCTGGGCCCCCCTCAGATATCGGGCCGCTTCCTGTCCCTGGGCCCCCCTCAGATATCGGGCCGCTTCCTGTCCCTGGGCCCCCCTCAGATATCGGGCCGCTTCCTGTCCCTGGGCCCCCCTCAGATATCGGGCCGCTTCCTGTCCCTGGGCCCCCCTCAGATATCGGGCCGCTTCCTGTCCCTGGGCCCCCCTCAGATATCGGGCCGCGGCACTTCTGCTTATGTTGTATATCTGTAGTGTGGGATCTCGGGTACTGCCAGTTCAAGAAGATTTGTGGTGAGATTTGGTGATGTCATTAGTCTGCTGGTCACTGTTTTTGTTGGACATGAAGCAAAGCCAAGATGGCCGCCTCCATACAGAGACACAGTAAAGAACCGGACATGGTAAGTCAGGGATTGGGGGTGGGGTGGGATCTGCAGGGAGAACATGAGCAATACTGGTGATTGGTCCTTTGCCCTTTGGCTGCCATTTTTTCTATTTTTTTTTTTTGGTCCCCATTCTCGCAGTAGAGGCCCTTTTATTAAAAAAAAAAAAAAAAAAAAATTTTTTATGTGGATCAGATGGAAGTGAAATGTCGCCATACATATATATACACATACATAAGTGATGTCTTATGGAGCGGCTGTTTGTACGGAATGTCGGATTCTGATTGGTCATTTCTTTATTTCAGGGTCCGTATGATGTTGTGGTTCTTCCTGGAGGGAATCTCGGAGCTCAGAACTTGTCAGAGGTGAGAATTGTCTTCATAAAGCCGATTGGCCCCTCAATGTGCGTTCCGTGAAGGCGGAGACTAAAAACCGCGTGTGTGCCGAACCCTGCAACACGCCGCCGCCTTATAATAATCGTGTATTGTAATAATAATATAACGGTGAGATGTCGGTATAATGATCACCGGTTTGTGTTCCTCAGTCTCCGGCGGTGAAGGAAGTCTTACAGGAACAAGATGGGAGGAAAGCTCTGATCGCCGCCATATGTGCCGGTATGGAAATGTATTTTTCTTTCTTGGTTTCCACATCAATAACTCCCCCTCCCCCCGCGTGTTGTCTGTCCTGGATCTGCGTCCTGCTTTACCATGGAATTGAACGGCTTTATTGGTTGCTATGGTGCTGGCAGCCGGCCCGTCCCCCACCATAGCAACACATAATGCTGATATGGTTCCTGTCTCCCCCCCCCCCCCCCCAGTGAGAAGCTCTCGGAGCGTCGGAGTCCTTTATGATCTGTACATGGATCCGGAATCTCTCCATCATACGGAGTCTCTGGCCGCCTCCCATTGGCCTCACTTTCTTCTCTCTGTGGACCTCCCTGGGAATGGACTCCGAGGGAGGGGGAGGGGATTTCACAGGGGACTGTGCTTCCATCCCCCGCTCTCCAGACGGCCACCAGGATCACCAAATGGTTTATTGTCGCCCATGTAAAGAAGGTGACGGCGGTGTTGCTTTAGGGGTTCATCATAATACTGCAAAATTTACAATGGGCGCCCCCCCCCCCCCATCTCGTTACTTTAAGGTGTTGTAAAGGCAGAAGGTGCGTTCTATGCATTAAGATAAAAAAACCTTCTGTGTGCCCCTCCCCCCAAATACTTACCTGAGCTCCATTTCTATCCAGTGATGTTGCACGAGAGACTCGGCTGTCTGGAACTTTCCCTCCCCATTGGCTCCCACTGCTGTCAAACAGTCAGTGAGCCAATGAGGGGGGTGGGTGGGGCCGACCCACAGCTCCTTGTCTGAATGGACACAGATCTGTGACTCGGCTCAGGGGGGCCCCCTATAGCAAGCTGCTTACTGTGGGGGGGGGGCACTTAACAGGAGGGAGGAGCCACGAGCTCTGGCAGGAGGGAGGAGCCGCGAGCTCCGGCAGGAGGGAGGAGCCGCGAGCTCCGGCAGGAGGGAGGAGCCGCGAGCTCCGGCAGGAGGGAGGAGCCGCGAGCTCCGGCAGGAGGGCAGGAGCCGCGAGCTCCGGCAGGAGGGCAGGAGCCGCGAGCTCCGGCAGGAGGGAGGAGCCGCGAGCTCCGGCAGGAGGGAGGAGCCGCGAGCTCCGGCAGGAGGGAGGAGCCGCGAGCTCCGGCAGGAGGGAGGAGCCGCGAGCTCCGGCAGGAGGGAGGAGCCGCGAGCTCTGGCAGGAGGGAGGAGCCGTGAGCTCTGGCAGGAGGGAGGAGCCACGAGCTCCGGCAAGGGACCCGAGAAGAGGAGGATCTGGGCGGATCTCTGCAAATCCATTCTAGAGCCGGGAAGTATCATGTTTGTTATTTTTAAACTAAAAAAGAGGAAACTTTCCAATCACTTGAGGCTGCGGTTCTCACCTAAACCGGCTGTAAATCGCACAGCAACGCTGTCCGGCCCCGTTCTCCGGTTCAGGGAGGAATCTTTGCCTGAATTCAGCGTTTCTGTGCAGTGCGCTTCGCAGCCGCCCCGGAGACATGTGAACCGGCTCCATAGAGAGCCGGTCATATTCTCCTGTCATGCGAATTGGATGCGGGGAAACCCTTTTATAGGGGTGACCCTGACCCAGTGGCGGAATTTCCAGGGTGGCAACAGTCGCACCTGCGACTGGGCCCTGGAATTCTGCCAGTGTGGGGGGGCCCCAAGACGCCGCACCTCCCCTGGCTGGCATCTAACTATACAGGAGAGGGGGGCGGGAGGGGGCGATCGGCAGCTATGTGATGTCTGCGGGATGTCCCTCCAGGCAGCACACAGTTCACTTCCCGAATATCAGTGAGTACAATGGAGAGGGGAGGGGCCTCTGACCAGAGAAGACACCAGATTCAGTGCACAAGTTTGTCCCTCTGCTTGTACACTCTGAGTCTTGCTAATACACGCTCTGGTCAGAGGCCCCTCCCCTCTCCATTGGATACAATGATAGTCGGGAAGTTAACTGTGCTGCCTGGAGGGACATCACAAGGAAGCATGCTGCTTCTTCCATATGTGCATCTCATGTAAGTAAAGCACAACACTGGCCCCCACCTGTCCCCTCTCACACTGCTCCCCCACCTGTCCCCTCTCACACTGCTCCCCCACCTGTCCCCTCTCACACTGCTCCCCCACCTGTCCCCTCTCACACTGCCCCCCCCCACCTGTCCCCTCTCACACTGTCCCCCCACCTGTCCCCTCTCACACTGTCCCCACCTGTCCCCTCTCACACTGCCCCCCCACCTGTCCCCTCTCACACTGCCCCCCCCACCTGTCCCCTCTCACACTGCCCCCCCCACCTGTCCCCTCTCACACTGCCCCCCCACCTGTCCCCACTCACACTGCCCCCCCCACCTGTCCCCTCTCACACTGTCCCCACCTGTCCCCTCTCACACTGCCCCCCCACCTGTCCCCTCTCACACTGCTCCCCCACCTGTCCCCTCTCACACTGCCCCCCCCACCTGTCCCCTCTCACACTGCCCCCCCCACCTGTCCCCTCTCACACTGCCCCCCCACCTGTCCCCTCTCACACTGCCCCCCCCACCTGTCCCCTCTCACACTGCCCCCCCACCTGTCCCCTCTCACACTGCCCCCCCACCTGTCCCCTCTCACACTGCCCCCCCCACCTGTCCCCTCTCACACTGCCCCCCCACCTGTCCCCTCTCACACTGTCCCCCCACCTGTCCCCTCTCACACTGTCCCCACCTGTCCCCTCTCACACTGTCCCCTCTCACACTGTCCCCACCTGTCCCCTCTCACACTGTCCCCTCTCACACTGTCCCCACCTGTCCCCTCTCACACTGTCCCCTCTCACACTGCCCCCCCACCTGTCCCCTCTCACACTGTCCCCACCTGTCCCCTCTCACACTGCCCCCCCACCTGTCCCCTCTCACACTATCCCCACCTGTCCCCTCTCACACTGTCCCCCCACCTGTCCCCTCTCACACTGTCCCCACCTGTCCCCTCTCACACTGCCCCCCACCTGTCCCCTCTCACACTATCCCCACCTGTCCCCTCTCACACTATCCCCACCTGTCCCCTCTCACACTGTCCCCACCTGTCCCCTCTCACACTGCCCCCCCCCCACCTGTCCCCTCTCACACTGTCCCCACCTGTCCCCTCTCACACTGTCCCCCCACCTGTCCCCTCTCACACTGCCCCCCCACCTGTCCCCTCTCACACTGCCCCCCCCACCTGTCCCCTCTCACACTGCCCCCCCACCTGTCCCCTCTCACACTGTCCCCCCCACCTGTCCCCTCTCACACTGTCCCCACCTGTCCCCTCTCACACTGTCCCCACCTGTCCCCTCTCACACTGTCCCCTCTCACACTGCCCCCCACCTGTCCCCTCTCACACTGCCCCCCCACCTGTCCCCTCTCACACTGTCCCCCCACCTGTCCCCTCTCACACTGTCCCCCCACCTGTCCCCTCTCACACTGTCCCCACCTGTCCCCTCTCTCACTGCCCCCCCACCTGTCCTCTCTCTCACTGCCCCCCCACCTGTCCCCTCTCACACTGCCCCCCACCTGTCCCCTCTCACACTGTCCCCACCTGTCCCCTCTCACACTGTCCCCACCTGTCCCCTCTCACACTGCCCCCCCCACCTGTCCCCTCTCACACTGCCCCCCCACCTGTCCCCTCTCACACTGTCCCCACCTGTCCCCTCTCACACTGCCCCCCCCACCTGTCCCCTCTCACACTGCCCCCCCACCTGTCCTCTCTCACACTGCCCCCCCACCTGTCCCCTCTCACACTGCCCCCCCACCTGTCCCCTCTCACACTGTCCCCCCACCTGTCCCCTCTCACACTGTCCCCCCACCTGTCCCCTCTCACACTGTCCCCACCTGTCCCCTCTCACACTGCCCCCCCACCTGTCCCCTCTCACACTGTCCCCCCACCTGTCCCCCTCACACTGCCCCCCCACCTGTCCCCTCTCACACTGCCCCCCCACCTGTCCCCTCTCACACTGCCCCCCCACCTGTCCCCTCTCACACTGCCCCCCCACCTGTCCCCTCTCACACTGCCCCCTCCCACCTGTCTCCTCTCACTCTGCCCCCCCCCCACCTGTCCCCTCTCACACTGCCCCCCCACCTGTCCCCTCTCACACTGCCCCCCCACCTGTCCTCTCTCTCACTGCCCCCCCACCTGTCCCCTCTCACACTGCCCCCCACCTGTCCCCTCTCACACTGTCCCCACCTGTCCCCTCTCACACTGCCCCCCCACCTGTCCCCTCTCACACTGCCCCCCCCACCTGTCCCCTCTCACACTGCCCCCCCCCACCTGTCCCCTCTCACACTGTCCCCACCTGTCCCCTCTCACACTGTCCCCACCTGTCCCCTCTCACACTGCCCCCCCACCTGTCCTCTCTCACACTGCCCCCCCACCTGTCCTCTCTCACACTGCCCCCCCACCTGTCCCCTCTCACACTGTCCCCCCACCTGTCCCCTCTCACACTGTCCCCACCTGTCCCCTCTCACACTGCCCCCCCACCTGTCCCCTCTCACACTGCCCCCCCACCTGTCCCCTCTCACACTGCCCCCCCCACCTGTCCCCTCTCACACTGCCCCCCCCACCTGTCCCCTCTCACACTGTCCCCCCCACCTGTCCCCTCTCACACTGTCCCCACCTGTCCCCTCTCACACTGTCCCCACCTGTCCCCTCTCACACTGTCCCCTCTCACACTGCCCCCCCACCTGTCCCCTCTCACACTGCCCCCCCACCTGTCCCCTCTCACACTGTCCCCCCACCTGTCCCCTCTCACACTGTCCCCACCTGTCCCCTCTCTCACTGCCCCCCCACCTGTCCTCTCTCTCACTGCCCCCCCACCTGTCCCCTCTCACACTGCCCCCCACCTGTCCCCTCTCACACTGTCCCCACCTGTCCCCTCTCACACTGTCCCCACCTGTCCCCTCTCACACTGCCCCCCCACCTGTCCCCTCTCACACTGCCCCCCCACCTGTCCCCTCTCACACTGTCCCCACCTGTCCCCTCTCACACTGCCCCCCCCACCTGTCCTCTCTCACACTGCCCCCCCACCTGTCCCCTCTCACACTGCCCCCCCCACCTGTCCCCTCTCACACTGTCCCCCCACCTGTCCCCTCTCACACTGTCCCCCCACCTGTCCCCTCTCACACTGTCCCCACCTGTCCCCTCTCACACTGCCCCCCCACCTGTCCCCTCTCACACTGTCCCCCACCTGTCCCCCCACCTGTCCCCTCTCACACTGCCCCCCCCCTGTCCCCTCTCACACTGCCCCCCCACCTGTCCCCTCTCACACTGCCCCCCCACCTGTCCCCTCTCACACTGCCCCCCCACCTGTCCCCTCTCACACTGCCCCCCCACCTGTCCCCTCTCACACTGCCCCCTCCCACCTGTCTCCTCTCACTCTGCCCCCCCCCCCCACCTGTCCCCTCTCACACTGCCCCCCCACCTGTCCCCTCTCACACTGCCCCCCCACCTGTCCTCTCTCTCACTGCCCCCCCACCTGTCCCCTCTCACACTGCCCCCCACCTGTCCCCTCTCACACTGTCCCCACCTGTCCCCTCTCACACTGCCCCCCCACCTGTCCCCTCTCACACTGCCCCCCCACCTGTCCCCTCTCACACTGCCCCCCCCCACCTGTCCCCTCTCACACTGTCCCCACCTGTCCCCTCTCACACTGTCCCCACCTGTCCCCTCTCACACTGCCCCCCCACCTGTCCTCTCTCACACTGCCCCCCCACCTGTCCTCTCTCACACTGCCCCCCCACCTGTCCCCTCTCACACTGCCCCCCCCAACTGTCCCCTCTCACACTGTCCCCACCTGTCCCTCTCACACTGCCCCCCCCACCTGTTCCCTCTCTCACACTGCCCCCCCCACCTGTCCTCTCTCACACTGCCCCCCCCACCTGTCCTCTCTCACACTGCCCCCCCCACCTGTCCTCTCTCACACTGCCCCCCCCCACCTGTCCTCTCTCACACTGCCCCCCCACCTGTCCTCTCTCACACTGCCCCCCCCAACTGTCCCCTCTCACACTGTCCCCACCTGTCCCCTCTCACACTGCCCCCCCACCTGTCCTCTCTCACACTGCCCCCCCACCTGTCCTCTCTCACACTGCCCCCCCACCTGTCCCCTCTCACACTGCCCCCCCCACCTGTCCCCTCTCACACTGCCCCCCACCTGTCCCCTCTCACACTGTCCCCCCACCTGTCCCCTCTCACACTGTCCCCCCACCTGTCCCCTCTCACACTGTCCCCCCACCTGTCCCCTCTCACACTGTCCCCACCTATCCCCTGTCACACTGCCCCCCACCTGTCCCTCTCACACTGCCCCCCCCACCTGTCCCCTCTCACACTGCCCCCCCCCACCTGTCCCCTCTCACACTGTCCCCACCTGTCCCCTCTCACACTGTCCCCACCTGTCCCCTCTCACACTGCCCCCCCACCTGTCCTCTCTCACACTGCCCCCCCACCTGTCCTCTCTCACACTGCCCCCCCACCTGTCCCCTCTCACACTGCCCCCCCCAACTGTCCCCTCTCACACTGTCCCCACCTGTCCCCTCTCACACTGCCCCCCACCTGTCCTCTCTCACACTGCCCCCCCCACCTGTCCTCTCTCACACTGCCCCCCCCACCTGTCCTCTCTCACACTGCCCCCCCACCTGTCCTCTCTCACACTGCCCCCCCACCTGTCCTCTCTCACACTGCCCCCCCCAACTGTCCCCTCTCACACTGTCCCCACCTGTCCCCTCTCACACTGCCCCCCCACCTGTCCTCTCTCACACTGCCCCCCCCACCCTGTCCTCTCTCACACTGCCCCCCCCAACCTGTCCCCTCTCACACTGTCCCCACCTGTCCCCTCTCACACTGCCCCCCCACCTGTCCCCTCTCACACTGCCCCCCCACCTGTCCTCTCTCACACTGCCCCCCCCACCTGTCCTCTCTCACACTGCCCCCCCACCTGTCCTCTCTCACACTGCCCCCCCACCTGTCCTCTCTCACACTGCCCCCCCACCTGTCCCCTCTCACACTGCCCCCCCACCTGTCCCCTCTCACACTGTCCCCCCACCTGTCCCCTCTCACACTGTCCCCCCACCTGTCCCCTCTCACACTGTCCCCCCACCTGTCCCCTCTCACACTGTCCCCACCTATCCCCTGTCACACTGCCCCCCACCTGTCCCCTCTCACACTGCCCCCCACCTGTCCCCTCTCACACCTGCCCCCCCACCTGTCCCCTCTCACACTGCCCCCCCACCTGTCCCCTCTCACACTGCCCCCCCACCTGTCCCCTCTCACACTGCCCCCCACCTGTCCCCTCTCACACTGCCCCCCCACCTGTCCCCTCTCACACTGTCCCCACCTGTCTCTCACACTGCCCCCCCCACCTGTCCCCTCTCACATTGCCCCCCACCTGTCCCCTCTCACACTGTCCCCCCACCTGTCCCCTCTCACACTGTCCCCCCACCTGTCCCCTCTCACACTGTCCCCCCACCTGTCCCCTCTCACACTGTCCCCCCACCTGTCCCCTCTCACACTGTCCCCCCACCTGTCCCCTCTCACACTGTCCCCCCACCTGTCCCCTCTCACACTGTCCCCACCTGTCCCCTCTCACACTGTCCCCACCTGTCCCCTGTCACACTGCCCCCACCTGTCCCCTCTCACACTGCCCCCCCACCTGTCCCCTCTCACACTGCCCCCCCCACCTGTCCCCTCTCACACTGCCCCCCCACCTGTCCCCTCTCACACTGCCCCCCCACCTGTCCCCTCTCACACTGCCCCCCCACCTGTCCCCTCTCACACTGCCCCCCCACCTGTCCCCTCTCACACTGCCCCCCCACCTGTCCCCTCTCACACTGTCCCCACCTGTCTCTCACACTGCCCCCCCCACCTGTCCCCTCTCACATTGCCCCCCCACCTGTCCCCTCTCACACTGTCCCCCCACCTGTCCCCTCTCACACTGTCCCCCCACCTGTCCCCTCTCACACTGTCCCCCCACCTGTCCCCTCTCACACTGTCCCCCCACCTGTCCCCTCTCACACTGTCCCCCCACCTGTCCCTCTCACACTGTCCCCACCTGTCCCCTCTCACACTGTCCCCACCTGTCCCCTCTCACACTGCCCCCCCCACCTGTCCCCTCTCACACTGCCCCCCCACCTGTCCCCTCTCACACTGCCCCCCACCTGTCCCCTCTCTCACTGCCCCCCCACGTCCCCTCTCACACTGTCCCCACCTGTCCCCTCTCACACTGTCCCCACCTGTCCCCTCTCACACTGTCCCCACCTGTCCCCTCTCACACTGCCCCCCCCACCTGTCCCCTCTCACACTATCCCCACCTGTCCCCTCTCACACTGCCCCCCCCACCTGTCCCCTCTCACACTATCCCCACCTGTCCCCTCTCACACTGTCCCCACCTGTCCTCTCTCACACTGTCCCCACCTGTCCCCTCTCACACTGCCCCCCCCCACCTGTCCCCTCTCACACTGCCCTCCCCACCTGTCTCTCACACTGTCACCTCTCACACTGCCCCCCCACCTGTCCCCTCTCACACTGCCCTCCCACCTGTCTCTCACACTGTCACCTCTCACACTGCCCCCCCACCTGTCCCCTCTCACACTGCCCCCCCACCTGTCCCCTCTCACACTGTCCCCACCTGTCCCGTCTCACACTGCCCCCCCCACCTGTCCTCTCTCACACTGCCCCCCCCCACCTGTCCCCTCTCACACTGCCCCCCCCCCACCTGTCCCCTCTCACACTGCCCCCCCACCTGTCCCCTCTCACACTGCCCCCCCACCTGTCCCCTCTCAACACTGCCCCCCCACCTGTCCCCTCTCACACTGCCCCCCCACCTGTCCCCTCTCACACTGTCCCCCCACCTGTCCCCTCTCACACTGCCCCCCCACCTGTCCCCTCTCACACTGCCCCCCCACCTGTCCCCTCTCACACTGCCCCCCCACCTGTCCCCTCTCACACTGCCCCCACCTGTCCTCTCTCACACTGCCCCCCCCACCTGTCCCCTCTCACACTGCCCCCCCACCTGTCCCCTCTCACACTGCCCCCCCACCTGTCCCCTCTCACACTGCCCCCCCACCTGTCCCCTCTCACACTGCCCCCCCCAACTGTCCCCTCTCACACTGTCCCCTCTCACACTGTCCCCACCTGTCCCCTCTCACACTGCCCCCCCACCTGTCCTCTCTCACACTGCCCCCTCCACCTGTCCTCTCTCACACTGCCCCCCCACCTGTCCTCTCTCACACTGCCCCCCCACCTGTCCCCTCTCACACTGTCCCCACCTGTCCCCTCTCACACTGCCCCCCCACCTGTCCTCTCTCACACTGTCCCCACCTGTCCCCTCTCACACTGTCCCCACCTGTCCTCTCTCACACTGCCCCCCCACCTGCCCCCTCTCACACTGCCCCCCCACCTGTCTCTCACACTGTCCCCTCTCACACTGCCCCCCCCACCTGTCCTCTCTCACACTGTCCCCCCACCTGTCCCCTCTCACACTGCCCCCCCACCTGTCCCCTCTCACACTGCCCCCCCACCTGTCCCCTCTCACACTGCCCCCCCCAACTGTCCCCTCTCACACTGTCCCCTCTCACACTGCCCCCCCACCTGTCCCCTCTCACACTGCCCCCCCACCTGTCCCCTCTCACACTGCCCCCCCACCTGTCCCCCTCTCACACTGCCCCCCCACCTGTCCCCTCTCACACTGTCCCCACCTGTCCTCTCTCACACTGCCCCCCCCACCTGTCCCCTCTCACACTGCCCCCCCCCCACCTGTCCCCTCTCACACTGTCCCCACCTGTCTCTCACACTGCCCCCCCACCTGTCCCCTCTCACACTGCCCCCCCCACCTGTCCCCTCTCACACTGCCCCCCCACCTGTCCCCTCTCACACTGCCCCCCCACCTGTCCCCTCTCACAGTGGCCCCTCACCTGTCCCCTCTCACAGTGGCCCCCACCTGTCCCCTCTCACACTGGCCACCCACCTGCCACATAGCCCCTCTTTTATCACACTGCCTATGTCATACTATTTCCCCATCATACTGCCCCCTTGGCACAATACATTCTTGTCATACTGCCCCCTCCTGTAACACTGCCCCTCCATCATTCTGCCCCCTTGTCACACTGCCCCCTTCTGTCATATTTACCCCCCTCCTGTCATACTACCCCCTCTTGTTAAACAGTCCCCCTCCTTTCACAGTGCTCCCTCATTACACTGCCCCCCTCTTGTAATACTTCCCAGGTATCCTTTTCCTGTCACACTGCCCCCCTCTTGTCACAATATCCCCCTGTCACACTGCCCCCCATGTCATACTGCCCCCTCCTGTCACACTGCCCCCATCGTACTGCCCCTTCTTGTCACACTGCCCCCCTTCTTTCACAGTGCCCCCTCTTATCACACTCCCCCCTCTGGTCACACTTTCCAGATACCCTTCTTTGGTCACACTGCCCCCTCCTGTCAAAATACCCCGTCATACTGCCCCTCATTCTTTCACAATACCCCCCCCCTCCATCATAGTGCGGGTCAGGGGCCCTTCATGGTTTCTTGCACTGGGGCCCTGAAGGTTATAGTTACGCCTCTGCCCTGACCTCAAACTTCAGGAAAGGATATTCTCTGCAGACGGCCCGAGCCGGAGAACTTTCCTGTAATACGGAATAAGTCGGAGCTTCTCTGATGCTGGAAACTGCACTCTGCTCTCTACTTCTAGTACTGCGACTTCCGTCTCTCATAGACTGCGGAGATCACATCGTTCTCCCCTCATCCATTCACAGAACACCTTTGTATTCTGCTCAGAGGAAGGGTGGGGGGTAAATGACAGGAGCTCCCCTCATCCATTCATGTAAAGTCAGAAGAGTGAATGACGTGATCCCCGCAGTGTATGAGAGACGGAACTCTCACTTTCCGTCAGAAGAAACTCTGATGTAGTGAACAGCCGCGACCCCCCCCCCCCCCACACCTATGATTACCATCATTGGAGCCGGGCCCGGATCTATGGGGGGGGGGGGGGGCTGGGTGCTTCTCCACAGATTTTAGTTGTCTCCCCCCCCCCCCCGTTTCACCTCCTGTCAGACGTTCCTGTTGGGCTGTGACTTGTGATACGGAGAATTCGGGTTCCTGACATCTGAATATGAAGGGCGGGGATTCTTGAACCTTTTACCTTTTTGTAGTCCTTTCACTGCCTCTTCTACAGAATCATGTGACCAGAATCTGCAGATCCGCCTGCAGAACATCTCATCAAGAGACATTTGGTTTCCCTTTCTCCTGGGGGAGGGGCAGAAACCAGGAATTGGGGCAATAAAGTAATGTGCCTCCTTGTAGCTTTATTTATCCCCAACCTAATTTATTAATCGAAATTTACAGATTTATTTATATAAAACTAATGTAGAATTTGTATTTGGATTAGAACTTTATATCTCTGGATTCCTCTCTGGACAACACACCCAACCCCCACCCATCAACCCCACCCATCAACCCAACCTCCTAGCACTGCTATGGTGGCATTTGGTGCTTGGGGTAACTCTGGTATACATGAAAGTCTTCAGTT
The DNA here is from genome assembly GCA_037952925.1 of Lithobates clamitans. NCBI lineage: Eukaryota > Metazoa > Chordata > Amphibia > Anura > Ranidae > Lithobates > Lithobates clamitans. The sequence goes on along the minus strand of JBBGZY010003123.1, from coordinate 47,382 downwards.
GACATAACACAGTGCCAGTCCTCCCCCCCCCCCCCCCCCCCCGATCTCGCACCGCGCAGCCCCCCCCTCTCCCGACCTCGCACCACGCAGGCCCTCCCCTCCCCCGATCTCGCACCGCGCAGGCCCTCCCCTCCCCCGATCTCGCACCGCGCAGGCCCTCTCACCCCCCCCCCCCCAATCTCGCACCATGCGGCCCGATCTCCCCCTCCGATCTCCCACTGTGCCGGACCTCTTCGCCCCCCCCCCCACCCCCCCCTCCTCTTCATTTGTAGCAACCGGTCTCTGTGAAGTGAAACATCTACTTTTATACAGAGATTACATTGACTTCTCCTTGTTCTCCAGGCCCCACCGCCCTCCTGGCACACGGAATTGGATTCGGAAAAAGTGTCACCACCCATCCCCTGGCCAAGGACAAGATGATGATTGGAGGTAATTGCCCGTTATTTATTATTGGTGTACATTGTACGGGATTCGGGGATTCTCTCTCATCTGTACAGGAAATAAAATTAGGTTTAGCTTGAAAAAGAGTGCGGCAGACTGGAAACTTCCTAATCTGAAATGATCGGGTGATTTGTATTTTGCTCGGATTATAAGTGAAGTAAATTTATTTATTACAGGTAAGTATATAGCACTGTCACTGTACACAGCACTTTACATTCACATCAGTCCCCGCCCCCAAGGAGCTTGCAGTGTAAGGTCCCTAATTCACACACAGCGCCCCCTTCCTGTGGTTTATTTGTATATTTATCACACTTAAATGATTCAGATCATCAAACAAATGTTACAAATGACACAAAGATAACCAGAGGAAGAACAGAATGCATATTTTTTTTTTTTTTTTTTTTTTTAAAGCAGGCCTTACTTCCCTCAGGTAAGATCAGTGTTCACGATTTACCAATCAGAAAGAGACGGGGCAAATTTGGCGTCTATGGGAGAGTTCCAAGGCCACCGCTGACCAAAAAGAACATGAAGACTCATCTCACATTTACCAAAAACCTCGGCATTTCCCCCAAGACTTGTGGGCAAATGTTCTGTGGACTGATGAGAGAAAAGTTGAACTTTTTGGAAGGTGTGAGTCCCGTTATCCTGGCGTCTCGGGTGCGTCCCGTTATCCTGGCGTCTCGGGTGCGTCCCGTTATCCTGGCGTCTCGGGTGCGTCCCGTTATCCTGGCGTCTCGGGTGCGTCCCGTTATCCTGGCGTCTCGGGTGCGTCCCGTTATCCTGGCGTCTCGGGTGCGTCCCGTTATCCTGGCGTCTCGGGTGCGTCCCGTTATCCTGGCGTCTCGGGTGCGTCCCGTTATCCTGGCGTCTCGGGTGCGTCCCGTTATCCTGGCGTCTCGGGTGCGTCCCGTTATCCTGGCGTCTCGGGTGCGTCCCGTTAACCTGGCGTCCCGTGTGCGTAATGCCGCATTTCATAACAAGAACTTCATCCCAACAGTCAAACGCTTGATTGCAGTTGTTGCTGCCAAGGGGGGGCACCCAACCTGTTATGCTTTTTCACACAGGGCCAAGCAGGTTTGAACAGCTCCCCCCCCCCCCCTTTTTATTTATTTTAATTTTATTCTGTATTTTCTCGGGTTATCTTTGTGTAATAATAATTATCATTTGTTGGATGATCTGAATCATTTTAAGTGTGTCAAATGTGCAAAAAGTAAAAAAAAAAAAATCAGAGGGGGGCAAATACTTTTTCACAGCACTGTACATACACCTACTGGGGGCAATGTAGACCGGAGCCAGTTATACTCCCAGCATAGGCGTTCGCAGGGGGTGTGCCAGGTGTTCGCCCCGCTACAGTGCTGTTGGCTTCCCTCCTCTCTCCCCCTCCCGTCTTCTGCGGGGGATGGAGAGCGGGGGAAGGGGCTTATCAATATGTATTACCAGCCCCTTCACATAGTTACATAGTTACATAGTTACATAGTTACATAGTAGGTGAGGTTGAAAAAAGACAAAAGTCCATCAAGTCCAACCTATGTGTGTGATAATGTGTCAGTATTACATTGTATATCTCTGTATATTGTGGTCATTCAGGTGATTATCTAATAGTTTCTTGAACCTATCAATGCTCCCCGCTGAGACCACCGCCTGTGGAAGGGAATTCCACATCCTTGCCGCTCTTACAGTAAAGAACCCTCTACATAGTTTAAGGTTAAACCTCTTTTCTTCTAATTGTAATGAGTGGCCACGAGTCTTATTAAACTCTCTTCTGCAAAAAAGTTTTATCCCTATTGTGGGGTCACCAGTACAGTATTTATATATTGTGGGGTCACCAGTACAGTATTTATATATTGTGGGGTCACCAGTCCGGTATTTGTATATTGTGGGGTCACCAGTACAGTATTTATATATTGTGGGGTCACCAGTACAGTATTTATATATTGTGGGGTCACCAGTCCGGTATTTGTATATTGTGGGGTCACCAGTCCGGTATTTGTATATTGTGGGGTCACCAGTCCGGTATTTATATATTGTGGGGTCACCAGTCCGGTATTTATATATTGTGGGGTCACCAGTCCGGTATTTGTATATTGTGGGGTCACCAGTCCGGTATTTGTATATTGTGGGGTCACCAGTCCGGTATTTGTATATTGTGGGGTCACCAGTCCGGTATTTGTATATTGTGGGGTCACCAGTCCGGTATTTATATATTGTGGGGTCACCAGTCCGGTATTTGTATATTGTGGGGTCACCAGTCCGGTATTTGTATATTGTGGGGTCACCAGTCCAGTATTTGTATATTGGGGGGTCACCAGTCCGGTATTTGTATATTGTGGGGTCACCAGTCCGGTATTTGTATATTGTGGGGTCACCAGTCCGGTATTTGTATATTGTGGGGTCACCAGTCCGGTATTTGTATATTGTGGGGTCACCAGTCCGGTATTTATACAATGAAATCATATCCCCTCCCAAGCGTCTCTTCTCCAGAGAGAATAAGTTCAGAGCTCACAACCTTTCCTCATAACTAAGATCCTCCAGACCCTTTATTAGCTTTGTTGCCCTTCTTTGTAGTCGCTCCATTTCCAGTACATCCTTCCTGAGGACTGGTGCCCAGAACTGGACAGCATACTCCAGGTGCGGCCGGACCAGAGTCTTGTAGAGCGGGAGAATTATCGTTTTATCTCTGGAGTTGATCCCTTTTTAATGCCAATATTCTGTTTGCTTTGTTAGCAGCAGCTTGGCATTGCATGTCATTGCTGAGCCTATCATCTACTAGGACCCCCAGGTCCTTTTCCATCCTAGAGCCCCCCAGAGGTTCTCCCCCCAGTGTATAGATTGCCTTCAGATTTTTGCCACCCAAATACATTATTTTACATTTTTCTGCATTGAACCTCATTTGCCATGTAGTCGCCCCTCCCCCATTCATTTGTTCAGGTCTTTTTGCAAGGTTTCCACATCCTGCGGAGAAGTTATTGCCCTGCTTAGCTTAGTATCGTCTGCAAATACAGAGATTGAACTGTTTATCCCATCCTCCAGGTCGTTTATGAACAAATTAAATAGGATTGGTCCCAGCACAGAACCCTGGGGAACCCCACTACCCACCCCTGACCATTCTGAGTACTCCCCATTTATCACCACCCTCTGAACACGCCCTTGTAGCCAGTTTTCAATCCATGTACTCACCCTATGGTCCATGCCAACGCACCTTATTTTGTACAGTAAACGTTTATGGGGAACTGTGTCAAATGCTTTTGTAAAATCCAGATACACCACGTCTACGGGCCTTCCTTTTTCTAGATGGCAACTCACCTCCTCATAGAAGGTTAATAGATTGGTTTGGCAAGAATGATTCTTCATGAATCCATGCTGATTACTGCTAATGATATCGTTCTTATTACTAAAATCTTGTATATAGTCCCTTATCATCCCCTCCAAGAGTTTACATACTATTGATGTTAGGCTAACTGGTCTGTAATTCCCAGGGATGTTTTTTGGGCCCTTTTTAAATATTGGTGCTACATTGGCTTTTCTCCAATCAGCTGGTACCATTCCAGTTAGTAGACTGTCTTCCTTTTCTAATGAACACACACAGTGTCCATAACTGACGCATAGTAGACTGTTTATTATGCTTCAGTTAGTGAATAAACAGGAAGCCTCTGATCACAGAGCACTTCCCATTCATTCACTCAGGGCCGGGACAAGTGGTGGACAAAGGGGGCGCAGCGTATATTCTAGAGATGGCGGGCGCCGCAAGTTCTTTTTACTATAAGGCTGACAGGAGTAGTGACAGCAGCATCACCACTACTGTCAGCCCAGGGCTGGAAGCAGCAAGGAGAGAGCCGGGAGGAGGTACAGGCTTTTAACCCTTTATTCGCCCGCTAGCGCCCGACAAGCGCTGCTAAAACTAGCGGCGCTTTACCGCCAACGCCTCTGCGCTGGCAGTGTGAAAGGGCTCTAACAATAGGGGGTAATAAGAGTGCGCAGTGTACGGGGTGCGGAGTTCTGCTCTTTCACAGGCTGTCCAAATCTTCCGCCGCCCGCCCCCCCCCCCCGGGTGGGAGGGTCACATGAAGGGGCGGGGCGGATTTGGTGGGTTTGATTCGTGTGAATTAAAAAAATAAAAATTGAAGCCGCTTTTTTTTTTTTTTTTTTTTTTTTTTCCTCCAGATCACTACAAATACTCTGAGAATCGGGTGGAGAAGGACGGGCACATCCTCACCAGTCGCGGTCCCGGCACCAGCTTTGAGTTTGGTTTGGCTATTGTGGAATATTTGTTGGGGAAGGAGACGGCGGATCAGGTGAAGGCTCCTCTGGTCCTCAAGGACTGAGACCCCCCCGCCCGTCCCGTCCCCTCCCCCCCGCTGGTTCTAGGTTAGATTCACCAAAACTCATCAATCGACCTTCACATCTCATCCTGGGGGTACGTTGGGCCTCGTGTATAAAAGAACCGAATTCTCATCCAACTGGAATCGCTGGAAGGAAAGGCTTAAAATCCGGCTTTGGACAAAAATCTATTTATTTTCTTTTTGGACCCAAGTTCTTATTTCGGTGACCCCTCTGGAGGGATTTTCCCTTCTTCCTGTGACCCCAGTATAAGAAATGGGCGTGTCACTCACCTGGACCGCAATGAAAGGAACTCCAAATCTTAACCCTCACAGAATCCATAGCCCCTCCCTGTTCTATGCAAAACTAAAATAAAAATGTTTTTGATTGGCTGGAGTTGGACTTTAAACCTTTTTTATTTCATACATTTAAAAGAATTTCCTTCCTAGAAGTTCCGTTTTCCTCCTCGGATTATCGATTGAATTGCACTTAAATGAAAGCACTTAATATCTGCTGTGATGTTTCTTCTCAGAGATAAAATAAAGGTTTTGAAAAGAATTGGTTCTTCTCTATGCAATGCAGGCAGATCGGGGGATGGTCTCCCCTCCGGAGTCCGCAGTCCTGATAGGAGCAGTGGGAGGAGCAAATATAAAAATGTCTTGATTGGTGGGTGTTCCCAGGCAGGATGTGTATAAATATTTTTTTTTTTATTTTTTTTTATTGAAAATGTATACTTTATTTTGTATAAAAATATAGAAAAAACAAAATACTTAAACAGGTTACGTTCCACTCTGTACTGCGAAGCAGAGCCTGAATACACTACATGACAATACAGATCCAATCATACAAATGACATTCCTCCTGCGCTATGATGTGTTGTGCAGAGTAGGGATGAGCTTCGTGTTCGAGTCGAACCCATGTTCGACTCGAACATCGGCTGTTCGACCGTCCGTCGAATTGCGAACGATATGGGTCGTTCGCGCCAAATTCGTGTGGCGCGTCACGGCCCATAATTCACTGCGGCATCGCAGTGCATTGCTGGCTGATGATTGGCCAAGCATGCACTATCACCCGCATGCTTGGCCAATCACAGCGCCGTCAGTAGAGAGAGCTGTAATTGGCCAAAGCCAGGGTGGCTTTGGCCAATTATGGCTCAGGGGATCTAGTACACGCCCCACACTATATAAGGCCGCCTGCACGGCGGCCCTGTGTAGTGTGTGTTCCGGTGTGCTGAGAGAGAGAGACAGTGTCATTTGATTTGAGTTAGATAGATTAGGCAGAACAGTCAGTCAGTTAGCTGCACTTACAGTGTATTGTGTATATGTATGCATCCCAGGTGTTGCATATATATATATATATATATATATATATATATATATATATACACACTGTATTCAGTTTAGCTAGATCCAATCCTGTTATCTTCTATCTAGACTATTTACATTTAGTGCAGTGCGTCCTGCTCACAGTGTTCAGCTAGATCCGTTCCTGCTATTTACATTTAGTGCAGTGCGTCCTGCTCACAGTGTTCAGCTAGATCTGTTCCTGCTATTTACATTTAGTGCAGTCAGTGCGTCCTGCTCACAGTGTTCAGCTAGATCCGTTCCTGTTATCTTCCTACTGACAGGCAGGCTTGTCTGGTTACAGTATATAAAGCTACCTGAAGAAAATTACAGGTGTTCTATCCCAGCTTAGTGCAGCTACAGGCCATTAGTATGTCTGGAAGGCCAAGAAGGAGAGGCAGACAGTCACAAGCCAATAAGAGAGGGCAAGCAGGCTCTGTGTCTAGTGCTGGTCGTGGAGACGGTGCATCCTCATCAGCACGTGGCCATGGGACACGCTTGGCCTTTTTTTCGGCAGCTGGCCGTGTTGAGCCGCAACATGCGGAAGACTTGGTCGAGTGGATGACCAAGCCGTCCTCATCCTCCTCATCCTCTCTCACCCATGCCCAGGGTGCTTTGTCTGGCAAAGCAGCGGCCTCTTCCCCCAGCTCAATGTCATCAGTGACTCCTTCCCTAGCTCCACCATGTCCTCATGAGGATTCCCTCGAACTGTTTGACCACAGTGTTGGGTACATGCTCCAGGAGGATGCCCAGCGTTTGGAAGGCTCTGATGATGATACTGAGCTCGATGAAGGCAGTAACATGAGCACGGACAGAGGGGGTGCCCAAGAAGGACAGCAATCTGGCAGTCATGCTCCCCCTGCTGCAGCATACTGCCAGGTTTGCTCCAGTGATGAGGAGGGAGGGGATGATGAGGTCACTGACTCAACGTGGGTGCCTGAGAGGAGGAGGAGGAGGCGGCACATCACCAACGAGGCAGGATGCCCTCCAGGGGCCAGCCTAAGGGCAGCACATTGACTGCATCACACCCCAAAGCTCCACATGTGCAGGGCGCTGCAGTCTCTGCGCGTTATTCAAAAAGTTCTTTGGTGTGGGCCTTTTTTGAGACGAGTGCATCAGATCGCACCGCTGCTATTTGCAACATATGTCTCAAGCGTATCTCGCGTGGCCAAAACATCTCCCGCTTGGGTACCACATGCTTGACCAGACATATGTTGACCTGCCATGCAGTTCGTTGGCAAGCGTATCTAAAAGACCCACACCAAAGAACAAAGAGGATCTCTCCTTGCTCCTCATCAGCTGAGATTTCCAACCCCACTAGACCTTCAGTCCTCTCTGAGACCTGCAGTGAGAGGAATGAAGGTGTAGAATTAGGTGTGTCACAGCCAAGTACTTGTGGGCAATCTGCTTTTGGTACACCGACGTCAGATTGTACCAGGCAAATTTCCCTGCCCCAGCTGCTGCACCGCCGAAAGAAGTTTGCTCCCAGCCATCCACATGCCCAGCGGTTGAATGCTAGCTTGGCAAAATTGCTAGCACTTCAACTGCTGCCTTTTCAGTTGGTAGACTCTGCCCCCTTCCGTGAGTTTGTGGAATGTGCGGTACCTCAGTGGCAGGTACCCAAACGCCACTTTTTCTCACGGAAGGCGATTCCGGCTCTCTACCGGCATGTGGAAGGCAATGTCCATGCCTCGCTGGACAGGGCGGTCAGCGGTAAGGTGCATATTACCACTGACTCATGGTCCAGCAGGCATGGACAGGGACGTTACCTAAGTTTCACGGCGCATTGGGTGACTCTGCTGGCAGCTGGGAAGGATGCAGGACAAGGTGCAGTAGTGTTGGAGGTTGTTCCGCCACCACGCCTCCAAAATGCTGATTGTGACACACCTCTCTCCTCCACCCCCTCCTCTTCTTCTTCCTCCATGGCCTCTTCCTCGGAACCAGCGGTGCTCCGTAGGCGTTCAAGGGGCTACGCAAGTACGCAGGCCAAAAGATGCCATGCGGTGCTTGAGCTGGTGTGCTTGGGGGACAGGAACCACACTGGGGCAGAGGTTCTGTCAGCTCTGCAGGGGCAGGTTCAGAGGTGGTTGACGCCACGCCAACTTAAGGCAGGAATGGTGGTTTGCGACAATGGCACCAACCTCCTCTCTGCCCTCCGACAGGGACAAATGACCCATGTGCCCTGTTTGGCTCACGTCCTTAACTTGGTGGTGCAGCGGTTCTTGGGCAGGTACCCGGGCTTACAGGATGTCCTGAGGCAGGCCAGGAAAGTCTGTGTGCATTTCCGCCGGTCATATAATGCCAGTGCTCGGCTGACGGACCTCCAAAAGGAGTTTAACCTGCCCAAGAACCGCCTAATCTGTGACATGCCCACCAGGTGGAACTCAACGTTGGCCATGCTGCAGCGGCTGCACCTGTGCGACTATGGCACCAGGACAGGGTCAGGGGAGCTTGGTTTTTTTTCCCCACGCCAGTGGGCCATGATCAGGGATGCATGCACTGTCCTGTCACCATTCGAGGAGGCCACGAGGATGGGGAGCACTGACAGTGCATGCATCAGTGACACTGTCCCCCTTGTCCACCTGTTGGAGCACACGCTGCGTGGAATAATGGACAGGGCACTTGAGGCAGAACAGAGGCAGGAAGAGGAGGACTTCCTTAGCTCTCAAGGCCCCCTTTATCCAGACAGTGTTCCTGCGTGCCTGCCGATCACACAGGAAGAGGACGAGGAGGAGGAGGAGGAGGAAGATTGTGTCAGTATGGAGGTGGAGCCTGGCACTCAGCATCAGCAGCAGTCTTTAAGGGATCAGTCCCAAGGAACACATGGACTTGTACGTGGCTGGGAGGAGGTGGCTGCGGACGTTGTTGTCCTTAGTGACCCAGAGGACTCCGGACCGAATGCCTCAGAAAACCTACGCTGCATGGCCTCCCTGATCCTGCAAAGCCTGCGTAAGGATCCTCGTATTCGTGGTATCAAGGAGAAGGACCAATACTGGCTGGCAACCCTCCTTGATCCACGTTACAAGGGTAAGGTTGCGGACCTTATCTTGCCATCGCAGAGGGAGCAGAGGATGAAACATCTTCGGGAGGCCTTGCAGAAAGGTCTGTGCAATGCGTTCCCAGAGACTGGGAGGTTACAAACTCCTGTTTCTGGACAACGTGTTGCTGAGGCTTCGGTCAGTCAAAGAAGGAGCGGTGGAGAAGGTGGCCGTCTGACCGATGCGTTCAGACAATTTTTTGGTCCGCAGCCCCAAGGTATTATCGGTTCCAGCAACCATCGCCAGCGTCTGTTTTACATGGTGCAGGAATACCTAGGGGCAAGATCAGACTTGGACACCTTTCCCACCGAAAATCCTCTGGGTTACTGGGTCTTGAGGATGGATCACTGGCCAGAGCTTGCACAGTATGCAATTGAGCTACTGGCCTGTCCTGCATCCAGCGTTCTTTCGGAACGCACATTCAGTGCTGCTGGAGGCGTGGTAACCGATCACAGGGTGCGTCTGTCCACCGACTCGGTCGATCGGCTGACCTTCATAAAAATGAATCAGTCTTGGATCACCACCAGCTACCAAGCACCTGATGCTGATGTAACCGAATATTTTTTTTTGAAATCTCAGATCCCTTCAAAGACTGCCTATTCTGATGCTGAGTGACTATCCCTGAGTAATTATCCTCTTCCTCCTCAATCATCACGCTGATAGCTTGTAAGAACATTTTTGGTTCTGGGCGCCACCACCAGTGCCTAAGGCACAATTTTTCAGCCCCTGTTTAACAGGGGCGTGTAATTACAATTTTTGATGTAATACTTTGCAGCAGGGCTCGTTCCTGCATTCCAACTAGAGTGTCTGTGAGGGGTTGCAGTGTTGTGGCACCAGCACCAGTGCCTAAGGCCCAATTTTTCTGCCCCTGTCTAACAGGGGCGTGTAATTACAATTTTTGATGCAATACTTTGCAGCAGGGCTCGTTCCTGCGTTCCAACTAGAGTGTCTGTGAGGGGTTGCAGTGTTGTGGCACCAGCACCAGTGCCTAAGGCCCAATTTTTCTGCCCCTGTCTAACAGGGGCGTGTAATTACAATTTTTGAAGCAATACTTTGCAGCAGGGCTCGTTCCTGCGTTCCAACTAGAGTGTCTGTGAGGGGTTGCAGTGTTGTGGCACCAGCACCAGTGCCTAATGCCTAATTTTTCAGCTCCTGTTCAACAGGGGCATGTAATTACAATTCTTGATCTAATATTTCACAGCAGGGCCCTGTGAGGGCTTACAGTGTTGTGGCCTGGTGGCCCCACACCTTTCCTTATTTTAATTTGGGTGCGGGGTTCCCCTTAATATCCATACAAGACCCAAAGGGCCTGGTAATGGACTGGGGGGTACCCATGCCGTTTGTCTCACTGATTTTCATCCATATTGCCATGACCCGACATGACATTAAACCCGCAAGCAGTTTTAAATGAGATTTTTTCCTTTAAAAATGACATTTGGTGCAGGGACTGTTCTAAACACGGGAAACACGCGTCACTTTACAGGCATACTATAGACACCCCCCAGGTACGATATTTAAAGGAATATTTCACTTTTTTTTTTTTACTTTAAGCATCATTAAAATCACTGCTCCCGAAAAAACGGCCGTTTTTAAAAGTTTTTTTTGCATTGATACATGTCCCCTGGGGTAGGACCCGGGTCCCCAAACCCTTTTTAGAACAATACCATGCAAATTAGCCTTTAAAATGAGCACTTTTGATTTCGAACGTTCGAGTCCCATAGACGTCAATGGGGTTCTAACGTTCGTGCGAACTTTCGGTCCGTTCGCGGGTTCTGGTGCGAACCGAACCGGGGGGTGTTCGGCTCATCCCTAGTGCAGAGTAATAATATCCTGAAACCTCACGTTATGCATTATCCCGAAAGCATTAACTAAAAAAACTAGCAAGCCATAGAACTTTTCCGACAAATTGCATTTCAATAGGTAACGGGTGATGATGGGTATGGGGGGGTGGGGGGGGGGGGGGAGTTCCCAGGCCCGAAGCTTTATCCACTTAAGGACCGAGCCTCTTTTTGAGATTTGTTGTTTACAAGTTAACATTTTTTTTTTTTTGCTAGAAAATTACTCGGAACATTTCCCCAAGACCAATCCTGGGCAGAGCTCTGCACATAAACTCTTGGGAGACATGGTCAAAGGCCTTCTCCTGGTCAACACTGACCAAGGCCTTGTGCACACGGTGACTATAAATGTACTGGACCGTGTCCTGGACAAGCGCAATCCTGCGACCAGGAATGTCACAAGTCTGGTCCGGGTGGATGATCTGTCCAATGACAGACTTCAGCCTTCTTGGCTAAAACCTTGGCGAGGATTTTGTAGTCCACGTTCGAGAGAGAGAGAGATCGGACACCAATTTTTCAGATCTGATCTCTCCCCCTTCCGCCTATACAAAAATCGTGATCATCCCCTCCCCTCAGCGATGGAGATGTTCTGCCCTCCACCACCATCTCCTCGTACAGCTCCAGCATGGTCTGGACCCAGGAGATCCCACAGCGCTACGTAGAGCTCTACTGGGGAGACCATCGCAGCCCCGGGCTCCTGCCCCGCCTAAAGGATTTAGCGGCAGAGTGCAGCTCCTCCAATGCCAAGGGAGTGTTGGTGGCCGATGAACCTGCAGCATCAATTGAGTTGGAGATACCTGACAGGAACGTATCGGCCGCCTTCGTGTCTGTTGCTTGCGGGGAGTAGAGGTTGGTGTAGTAGTCGCTGACCACTTGTATCACAGCCTCCTTCCCCTCCTGGAGTGGTCCGGTCTCGTCACGGAGCTCTGACAAGGGGGGTGTCCTGAGAGAAGCTTCCTGAAGAAGAAAGAATTACACTTCTCACCTTCCTCAAGATTCTCCACCTTGACAATGTGCCTGGATTCTTCTCGAAGTGTCCCTTCAGGATCTTCTTGGTGTCCTCCAGGTCCTGCCTAACGTCCCAGCCGCAGTGGTGAAGGTCCTGCAGTCTCCGGAGTTCCCTCTTCCTGGCACTCCCCTTGCCTGAAAGAAGCTGCGCAGCTTGACTTTCACAAAATCCCACCACTCGGAGAGTCTCTTTTCCTCCTTCCAGGTGGCATAGGCCTCCCTGAGTTCCTCCATCAACTCCCCCATCAATTCCCCCATAATGCCCCTTGTGTTTTCTTCTATCTGACTTGCTGCAGCTTCTAATGCACATGGTGAGAAGCTCACAGTGTGCGGTGATATCAGAGGAAGCCGTTTTAGTCCAGGAGAGGAGCCGGTACAACCTGGAGGCCCGGAGGGGGGATTCAAAGTGAACTTCCCTCTACTCTGTGCCCCTCTGATATAGTTTCACTTTACTGGGGATTGAGTGACCCGCCATCAATGTAACACTGTGGACATAAAGCCGTTGGATGGGTCAGTTGAAGGCCATGGTAGGGATTGTGATGTGAGAAGTCATTTTTATGGTGCCGTATTATTCATTGTGATGTCAGTCCATGTTCTGATAGGTCAGCCGCCGTTTCCAGAATCTCATCTTATTCATGGTGATAAGGATTTCAAAAATGGAATTTAAAATTCAAGTCTTGTTATTTCTCCCACTGACATCAATGATGGGGCACTATTGATCTTTTATTAAAAGAATCAAGCAACCAATTTTATACAAAAGTAAAAAACAAAACCATAGTACAAAACTTCAACAGAAATCCAAGGAATACACATTAATGTTCAGAATATATACAATATATACATAATCCGTTACCAAAACTATTTACATAAAGCAGCAGAGAGGGCCTAAGAGGCACAACCCATCACCTATGTACGCAGCCATTTATCAAAAATTAATCCAAAAAATAATAATCTAGGGTGATAAGAGACAGACAGCCACACCCGGGAAAGAGACTCCTGGCAGTCAGGGAGGCTTGAAACCCCTCCATGCCTTCAACCAAGCCCCCTGACTCCGCTTGTCTCTCTCAAGTACCCGAATCTTCTCCACCTCATGCAGAATGTCATACACCACCACCTGAACAGGAAGGATTTTACGCCGAATGCTGACCTGACACCGTGCGTTCCAAGTGAAATAACGGACTACTAGGCTAACTAGAAAAAGTGTATCTAAACAAAAAACCCCACCAGTATTGAATGCTCCATACACCCACTCAGCATAACCCAGCCTGGAGAGGAAAGGGACACCGAGGGCCCGCCCCACCTGTTTGTACACCTCTATGTTAAAAGGGCAATGAAGCAGAAAATGGTCCATAGTCTCCTCCTCACCTGCACACTCCTCCCGAGGACAGCTACGATCCACCCCACTGCGGAATTTCAAATTGCCCCTAACATAGAGCCTCCCATGGAAGCACATCCAGGCCAGATCCCTGAATTTAGGAGGTACTCTGTCCAAATTAATAAGTCTTAACCCTGCCCTCAAAACTGGGCCTGGGCAATCCCTTAAGGCCAGTGGGTCATGAAAGACTTCGCTCAAGACTCGACTCATAAGGACTTTCCTCGGAACCGATCTGAGATCTTCAGCCGACAATCGCCACTGCCGTAATAACTTCAGGCACGGAGCGACATAGGCTGGTAGCTGACCACGATGACCCCTGAGATTCTTCACTTGGCCACCTTCTTCCCAAAGTCGCAGAAAAGGCCTAAACCAAGATCTAAAAATGCCTGCCCATCCAGGAGGTTCCACTGCAAGCATATTACCAATATTAAACTTGAGAAAAAGCAGTGAAAAGAAAAGAACTGGGTTGACCATACCTAAGCCACCCTCCCTCCTGGATAGATAGGTGACATTCCTCTTGATGGGGTTCAGTCTGTTCCCCCACAACATCTGGAAGAACACACTACTGACCCTAGCATAGAGAGACACTGGCAAGATGCAGACAAAGCTGACATACAAAAAGATCGGAATCAGGTAAGTCTTAATCAGATCAACCCTTTCCCTCATAGATAACTTCCATTTCTTCCAGCTGACCACCTTAGTATTGGCAATTTCCAGTCTGCCTTCCCAGTTTTTGAGGCCATAATCGCCGGGTCCAAATTCAATGCCTAGAATCTTAATTCTTTCCTGGGGCACTGGAAAGGTGTCCGGGAGATCAAAACCCTCACCTTCCTTTCCCATCCAGAAGACTTCACTCTTTTCCTGATTGATCTTGGAGCCTGATGCTTCAGAATACCGTGATGTCAGAGAGACCACCTCCTCTGCTTCATCCGCCCCGGTGACAATCACTGACACATCGTCCGCATAGGCAACAACCCTCAAAGGCGGCTCACCCGGGAGACCCACTGGTACCCCACACAACATGCCGCTCTCTAGCCTCCTGATGAAAGGGTCGATTGCAAACACATAGAGCAGGGGACTCAGGGGACAACCCTGGCGCACCCCGGAGCCAACCTCAAAGGACTGCCCAACCCAACCATTAACAAGAGGAAAGCTTTCTGCCCCCTTATACAAGACTTTTAACCAATCGACAAAACCACCCGGCAGACCGTACTTACTAAGGAGCAACCACAGGTACTCATGGTTGACACGATCAAAAGCCTTTGCCTGATCTAATGTCAGCAAATACTTTCCCCAGCCTGCAGCCCTGCACCGCTCCAAGGCCTCCCGGACAGCTAAAACCGCTGTGAAGGTGCACCTACCCTGGACCGAACAGTGCTGATGGCGAAAAAAGCAAAGACTCTGCTACTGACGATAGGCGCCAGAAAAATATCTTTGCCAGTATCTTTCTATCGACATTAAGAAGGCTGATGGGGTGCCAATTCTCAATCATCGAAGGATCTTTACCCTTTGAAAGAAGAATCACAGCCGAGTGCCTCATGGAAGGGGGAAGTACCCCCTCAGCAAGGCAACTGTTAAAAACCTCTACCAAATGTGGGGCCAGAATAGACTTAAAGGCTTTGTAAAACTCAGCCGTCAAGCCATCCGGTCCAGGTGACTTTTTGATGGCAAGTTGTTCAATTGCCCTCATCACCTCTTCAACTGTGATCTCCTCTGTCAAATTCATCAATGGGACATCTTCATCATTTAGACCTGGAGTAGAGTCCAAAAAGCCTTCCATCTTGTCACGGTCAAGCTCTTTCCTCCCAAGAAGGTCAGCATAAAAGGACCTCACGACCTCCAGAATCCCTGACCTAGACTTTGTCAAGGAACCTGTACTGTCTTTAAGGCCAACGACCGTTTTAACAGCTACACCTTGTTTGCAGTTCTGGTAAGGGTCAGGCGAGTGGTACTTCCCATAGTCCCTCTCCAGAACCAAAGAGGCATGCCGGTCATATTGACACTTCCTGAGAAGGAGTTTCACTTCGGAGATTTCCCCAGGATCTCCACCTCTCGAGACAAGAATATCCAGCTTCCTCCGTAAACGTTGGTAGGTCATGTATTTATTAAACTGTTTTCTATTGGCTAGGCCCCTGAAGAATCCAGCGATCCTCTTTTTGGTCAGCTCCCACCACTCAGCCTTGCTGCTACAAAAGTCCAGGATGGTCACCTGTGCCTGAAAGAATTCCTCAAAGGATTGTCTAACATGTTCTTCCTTGAGTAGAGTCGAATTCAATCTCCAGATGCCCTTACCCCTCTGAGGGGCGTCTGAAGCATTCAGGACCACAGATAGCATACAGTGATCAGAGAACTCTACTGCCTGCACCACTGGGGGCGAGAAAGCAGAGGTCTCCTTCAAAAAAAACCTATCTATTCTACTCTGACTATTACCTCGATGAAAGGTGAACCCAGTGTCATCCGGGAGGTGCTTAATGTGCACATCCACAAGACCAGCATCCCTAACCATACTATTTAAAAAAACGCTATCATATCCCAGCCTGTCCTTGAAGTCCTTCCTGTCCTTGGGCCTAGTTACTGTATTAAAGTCACCTCCAAAGACCACTTGCCGGGATGTAAAAAGAAATGGCTTGATCCTTGTAAAAAGGCATTTCCTGTCCCACTTTGTGTGCGGCCCATAGACATTAATTAGGCGCAGGTCCTGCCTTCCCACAAGGACGTCTAAGACCATACATCTCCCAATCTCCACCTCAATAACCCGCCGGATAGTTACCATGCCGGTTTTAAACAACACCGCCACACCGCCGTAAGGCTCGGCCGCAAGAGACCAGTAAGATGGACCATACCTCCACTCTCTCTTGGCCATATGAATATCTGCCAAGGAGGTGAGCCTAGTCTCTTGCAAAAATAAAATTTCAGCATCTAATTGGCTGAACAAAAAGAAGGCCATAGAACGAGCTCTTACTGACTTAATGCTGGCGACATTTATTGTCACCACTTTTAACGGAGGGGGAACCGCCATTTGGGTTATTGGGTGGTTTGCTTCTTAGCTCCCCTCTGCTGCTCATCACCAGAAGCCTCTCTCTTTCTTGAGGCCGCCTCAAACTCCATTTCGGAATCAGAACTTCGCTCCGAAGAAGCTCCAGATGAGGAAATCTCCCACTTAGAGGACCTATAACGGTTAGAGACAGGCACTGGAGCCGTCCTCACCACCTGCTTCTTCCGCTTCCCAACCTTCCTTCTCTCCTCCAGGTACTGCAGGTCAGCTTCAGAGATGCCCTTATCTCCTGTTTTTTTCTTTGAAGTCTTTACAGAAGACTCCTTTAGAGAGGCAGAAGCGACCTTTTTAATACCCACTACCACTCCTGGTGGGGGGGTTGCTCCCTTTGAATCAGACTTAGGAGGGGTAGACTCCTGGGGGGTAACTGACTCAGGGGGCACAGACTTGGAAGGTTCTGACACATGAGGAGAGGGTACAGTAAGCTGGGGGGACACAGAGACAGATACAGAAGGAATACTTACAGACACAGGAGGGGTGGCCTCAGGAACTGGGGAGGGACCCTGAGCAGGACCAGGGGAGTCGGTCACCGCAGAGGAGGATGGTACACCAGGGGCCTCACCCTCCATCCTGTCCAGCCTTGACATGTCATCTATTACCTCCTTCTCCATATTGTGCCAGGCTTCAGGACATCTGCTGTAGGGGTGGCCAAGGCGCAGGCACAGGTTGCACCTGATCATCTCGGTGCAGTCCTTGGCCATATGACCCTGACCCCGACACACTGAACATATCAAGGCTGAACAGGAAGAGCTCAAATGCCCCTTTTCTCCACAGCGGTGACACAGCTTCGGCTGACCAGGGTAGAAAATAGTCATCCTATCCCTCCCTATAAAAGCTGAGGAGGGCAGGTGACGGACAACATTCCCATCCCTGGCCAACCTGACTGTAACCGACCAACCCCCAGTCCAGATGTTACGCTCATCAAGGATTTTGCTGGGCTTAGTCAAAACCTCACCATAGTTCCTTAACCAGACCTCTAGGTCCCGAGCAGGAACACTCTCATTAGTGAGTATGATGGTGATCTTTTTCACCGTTGACCTTTGCGAAACCGCAACTGGGGCCAGACCTTCCCATTCAGGTCTTGACCTGCACCGAGCCTCATATCGCTCCCAGAACAGGTCAAGACCCTCTGGCCTGGTGAAACTAATGGTATAATCCCGTGTCCCAGCAACATGTATAAAGGCATACAGATCATTTGCCCCAAAACCCATCTCCAAAATCAAATCCACCACCGCACGCCGTGCTGGAGGGATCGCACCACCTTCCCATTTGAGAATTACCACATTTCTTCTCGGACCCCCAGCAGAAGCCAGAGACCTAAGACCAGATCCTGGGGTGCCCAAAGTGGTAGGCTGCAGGGGGAAACCCCGCTTGGGGGCGGAGCCACCAGGAGCAGAGCGTACCACCTGAGCAAACGTGGGTTTATCAGGGCCAAGGCCCCACACTGAAGTCACAGTAGTCTGTTCATTATTATTATTTGCTTGGACTGAGCTGGGACGATTGTCCATCACACTTGTACAATTGCTATCAGTCACACACACGTTCAATTTCCCATCAGGAATAGTCACAGTTGCTGCAATACCAGCTGTGTCCTGATGCTGCACTGTAGAGTCTCCAGCAGCTGTGGGGCAAACATCTTTAGACTCAGCCAAAGGAGAGTTAATAGGCTCTGCTGACACCGGTAGTTCCTTTTCAGGAATGTCATTTTTTAAATGCAGCTCTTGCTGCGCTGCAGCATTAGCAGGTACAACATTGCTACAAATAGCATTAGAAACTTGAGTGTCACTGGGCACACTTTCAACATTGCTCATGGTGTTAGATGACACAAAAACAGATTCATCCCCTGCTTGGGGCTTGACATTATCAGGCACATTGTCTGTTATATCCTCATCACCAAACGCCAGCTGATCCCCCCGCACAGGAGACTCCATTACCTGGATGGCCCTGAGCATGCCTCCTGAGTCCTGGGAAGGCATGGGGCTGCTTACCTCTACCTGAGGGGGCAGGGGGTCAGAACTGGGGGTCTCCTCCTCCACCTCCATCTTTGTCATCCTCGCAAACCTTTTATCATTGTAAAACTTTTCCTTAAATGGCCCATCTCTTCCTTCCATGATGGACACAATGGTCTCCTGATGTTCAACCCGGACCTTGGCCAGCTGGATCTCCGGATCCATGGACCCTCGTTTCTGGCTATGCAAGCCCTCACGCTGCCTTCTCAGGCGCTTCAGCTCCGCTCTCAGTTTATAGAGCTTGTCTCTTTCTCTATTCAGGGCTTTAATCCCGGCCACCACTCGCTCCTGAATTGCCTCTGAGCCTTCATCCTTACCAGGGGCAGAAAGATCACAAGCCATGGTTTGTACAGAGGAAGGCATGTCACCTGATGGCCCAGGAGATGGCTGGGAGCTTCCAGCAGGAGAGGCCCTGCTGGCCTCCATGGCTTCCCCAGAAAGGGGCCAGGAGAGCTGGGATAGATTTCCTCACCAGTCCCCTCTCACACGGATCTGCAGCAGCTCCAGAGAGACAGCTTCCTCCTGACACACCTGTGCTCCAATGATGGGTGGGGCACTATTCCTCCCACTGATACCAATGATGGGGCACTATTCCTCCCACTGATACCAATGATGGGACACTATTCCTCCCACTGACACCAATGATGGGACACTATTCCTCCCACTGACACCAATGATGGGACACTATTCCTCCCACTGATACCAATGATGGGACACTATTCCTCCCACTGATACCAATGATGGGGCACTATTCCTCCCACTGATACCAATGATGGGACACTATTCCTCCCACTGATACCAATGATGGGGCACTATTCCTTCCACTGATACCAATGATGGGGCACTATTCCTACCACTGACACCAATGATGGGGCACTATTCCTCCCACTGACACCAATGATGGGGCACTATTCCTCCCACTGACACCAATGATGGGGCACTATTGATCTTTTATTAAAAGAATCAAGCAACCAATTTTATACAAAAGTAAAAAACAAAACCATAGTACAAAACTTCAACAGAAATCCAAGGAATACACATCCATGTTCAGAATATATACAATATATACATAATCCACTACCAAAACTATTTACATAAAGCAGCAGAGAGGGCCTAAGAGGCACAACCCATCACCTATGTACGCAGCCATTTATCAAAAATTAATCCAAAAAATAATAATCTAGGGTGATAAGAGACAGACAGCCACACCCGGGAAAGAGACTCCTGGCAGTCAGGGAGGCTTGAAACCCCTCCACGCCTTCAACCAAGCCCCCTGACTCCGCTTGTCTCTCTCAAGTACCCGAATCTTCTCCACCTCATGCAGAATGTCATACACCACCACCTGAACAGGAAGGATTTTACGCCGAATGCTGACCTGACACCGTGCGTTCCAAGTGAAATAACGGACTACTAGGCTAACTAAAAACAGTGTATCTAAACAAAAAACCCCACCAGTATTGAATGCTCCGTACACCCACTCAGCATAACCCAGCCTGGAGAGGAAAGGGACACCGAGGGCCCGCCCCACCTGTTTGTACACCTCTATGTTAAAAGGGCAATGAAGCAGAAAATGGTCCATAGTCTCCTCCTCACCTGCACACTCCTCCCGAGGACAGCTACGATCCACCCCACTGCGGAATTTCAAATTGCCCCTAACATAGAGCCTCCCATGGAAGCACATCCAGGCCAGATCCCTGAATTTAGGAGGTACTCTGTCCAAATTAATAAGTCTTAACCCTGCCCTCAAAACTGGGCCTGGGCAATCCCTTAAGGCCAGTGGGTCATGAAAGACTTCGCTCAAGACTCGACTCATAAGGACTTTCCTCGGAACCGATCTGAGATCTTCAGCCGACAATCGCCACTGCCGCAGTAACTTCAGGCACGGAGCGACATAGGCTGGTAGCTGACCACGATGACCCCTGAGATTCTTCACTTGGCCACCTTCTTCCCAAAGTCGCAGAAAAGGCCTAAACCAAGATCTAAAAATGCCTGCCCATCCAGGAGGTTCCACTGCAAGCATATTACCAATATTAAACTTGAGAAAAAGCAGTGAAAAGAAAAGAACTGGGTTGACCATACCTAGGCCACCCTCCCTCCTGGATAGATAGGTGACATTCCTCTTGATGGGGTTCAGTCTGTTCCCCCACAACATCTGGAAGAACACACTACTGACCCTAGCATAGAGAGACACTGGCAAGATGCAGACAAAGCTGACATACAAAAAGATCGGAATCAGGTAAGTCTTAATCAGATCAACCCTTTCCCTCATAGATAACTTCCATTTCTTCCAGCTGACCACCTTAGTATTGGCAATTTCCAGTCTGCCTTCCCAGTTTTTGAGGCCATAATCGCCGGGTCCAAATTCAATGCCTAGAATCTTAATTCTTTCCTGGGGCACTGGAAAGGTGTCCGGGAGATCAAAACCCTCACCTTCCTTTCCCATCCAGAAGACTTCACTCTTTTCCTGATTGATCTTGGAGCCTGATGCTTCAGAATACCGTGATGTCAGAGAGACCACCTCCTCTGCTTCATCCGCCCCGGTGACAATCACTGACACATCGTCCGCATAGGCAACAACCCTCAAAGGCGGCTCACCCGGGAGACCCACTGGTACCCCACACAACATGCCGCTCTCCAGCCTCCTGATGAAAGGGTCGATTGCAAACACATAGAGCAGGGGACTCAGGGGACAACCCTGGCGCACCCCGGAGCCAACCTCAAAGGACTGCCCAACCCAACCATTAACAAGAGGAAAGCTTTCTGCCCCCTTATACAAGACTTTTAACCAATCGACAAAACCACCCGGCAGACCGTACTTACTAAGGAGCAACCACAGGTACTCATGGTTGACACGATCAAAAGCCTTTGCCTGATCTAATGTCAGCAAATACTTTCCCCAGCCTGCAGCCCTGCACCGCTCCAAGGCCTCCCGGACAGCTAAAACCGCTGTGAAGGTGCACCTACCCTGGACTGAACAGTGCTGATGGCGAGAAAGCAAAGACTCTGCTACTGACGATAGGCGCCAGAAAAATATCTTTGCCAGTATCTTTCTATCGACATTAAGAAGGCTGATGGGGCGCCAATTCTCAATCATCGAAGGATCTTTACCCTTTGAAAGAAGAATCACAGCCGAGTGCCTCATGGAAGGGGGAAGTACCCCCTCAGCAAGGCAACTGTTAAAAACCTCTACCAAATGTGGGGCCAGAATAGACTTAAAGGCTTTGTAAAACTCAGCCGTCAAGCCATCCGGTCCAGGTGACTTTTTGATGGCAAGTTGTTCAATTGCCCTTATCACCTCCTCAACTGTGATCTCCTCTGTCAAATTCATCAATGGGACATCTTCATCATTTAGACCTGGAGTAGAGTCCAAAAAGCCTTCCATCTTGTCACGGTCAAGCTCTTTCCTCCCAAGAAGGTCAGCATAAAAGGACCTCACGACCTCCAGAATCCCTGACCTGGACTTTGTCAAGGAACCTGTACTGTCTTTAAGGCCAACGACCGTTTTAACAGCTACACCTTGTTTGCAGTTCTGGTAAGGGTCAGGCGAGTGGTACTTCCCATAGTCCCTCTCCAGAACCAAAGAGGCATGCCGGTCATATTGACACTTCCTGAGAAGGAGTTTCACTTCGGAGATTTCCCCAGGATCTCCACCTCTCGAGACAAGAATATCCAGCTTCCTCCGTAAACGTTGGTAGGTCATGTATTTATTAAACTGTTTTCTATTGGCTAGGCCCCTGAAGAATCCAGCGATCCTCTTTTTGGTCAGCTCCCACCACTCAGCCTTGCTGCTACAAAAGTCCAGGATGGTCACCTGTGCCTGAAAGAATTCCTCAAAGGATTGTCTAACATGTTCTTCCTTGAGTAGAGTCGAATTCAATCTCCAGATGCCCTTACCCCTCTGAGGGGCGTCTGAAGCATTCAAGACCACAGATAGCATACAGTGATCAGAGAACTCTACTGCCTGCACCACTGGGGGTGAGAAAGCAGAGGTCTCCTTCAAAAAAAACCTATCTATTCTACTCTGACTATTACCTCGATGAAAGGTGAACCCAGTGTCATCCGGGAGGTGCTTAATGTGCACATCCACAAGACCAGCATCCCTAACCATACTATTTAAAAAAACGCTATCATATCCCAGCCTGTCCTTGAAGTCCTTCCTGTCCTTGGGCCTAGTTACTGTATTAAAGTCACCTCCAAAGACCACTTGCCGGGATGTAAAAAGAAATGGCTTGATCCTTGTAAAAAGGCATTTCCTGTCCCACTTTGTGTGCGGCCCATAGACATTAATTAGGCGCAGGTCCTGCCCTCCCACAAGGACGTCTAAGACCATACATCTCCCAATCTCCACCTCAATAACCCGCCGGATAGTTACCATGCCGGTTTTAAACAACACCGCCACACCGCCGTAAGGCTCGGCCGCAAGAGACCAGTAAGATGGACCATACCTCCACTCTCTCTTGGCCATATGAATATCTGCCAAGGAGGTGAGCCTAGTCTCTTGCAAAAATAAAATTTCAGCATCTAATTGGCTGAACAAAAAGAAGGCCATAGAACGAGCTCTTACTGACTTAATGCTGGCGACATTTATTGTCACCACTTTTAACGGAGGGGGAACCGCCATTTGGGTTATTGGGTGGATTGCTTCTTAGCTCCCCTCTGCTGCTCATCACCAGAAGCCTCTCTTTTTCTTGAGGCCGCCTCAAACTCCATTTCGGAATCAGAACTTCGCTCCGAAGAAGCTCCAGATGAGGAAATCTCCCACTTAGAGGACCTATAACGGTTGGAGACAGGCACTGGAGCCTGTTCCGTCCTCACCACCTGCTTCTTCCGCTTCCCAACCTTCCTTCTCTCCTCCAGGTACTGCAGGTCAGCTTCAGAGATGCCCTTATCTCCTGTTTTTTTCTTTGAAGTCTTTACAGAAGACTCCTTTAGAGAGGCAGAAGCGACCTTTTTAAAACCCACTACCACTCCTGGTGGGGGGGTTACTCCCTTTGAATCTGACTTAGGAGGGGTAGACTCCTGGGGGGTAACTGACTCGGGGGGCACAGACTTGGAAGGTTCTGACACAAGAGGAGGGGATACAGTAGGCTGGGGGGACACAGAGACAGATACAGAAGGAATACTTACAGACACAGGAGGGGTGGCCACAGGAACTGGAGAGGGATCCTGAGCAGGACCAGGGGAGTCAGTCACCGCAGAGGAGGATGGTACACCAGGGGCATCACCCTCCATCCTGTCCAGCCTTGACAAGTCATCTAGTACCTCCTTCTCCATATTGTGCCAGGCTTCAGGACATCTGCTGTAGGGGTGGCCAAGGCGCAGGCACAGGTTGCACCTGATCATCTCGGTGCAGTCCTTGGCCATATGACCCTGACCCCGACACACTGAACATATCAAGGCTGAACAGGAAGAGCTCAAATGCCCCTTTTCTCCACAGCGGTGACACAGCTTCGGCTGACCAGGGTAGAAAATAGTCATCCTATCCCTCCCTATAAAAGCTGAGGAGGGCAGGTGACGGACAACATTCCCATCCCTGGCCAACCTGACTGTAACCGACCAACCCCCAGTCCAGATGTTACGTTCATCAAGGATTTTGCTGGGCTTAGTCAAAACCTCACCATAGTTCCTTAACCAGACCTCTAGGTCCCGAGCAGGAACACTCTCATTGGTGAGTATGATGGTTATCTTTTTCACCGTTGACCTTTGCGAAACCGCAACTGGGGCCAGACCTTCCCATTCAGGTCTTGACCTGCACCGAGCCTCATATCGCTCCCAGAACAGGTCAAGACCCTCTGGCCTGGTGAAACTAATGGTATAATCCCGTGTCCCAGCTACATGTATAAAGGCATACAGGTCATTTGCCCCAAAACCCATCTCCAAAATCAAATCCACCACTGCACGCCGTGCTGGAGGGATCGCACCACCTTCCCATTTGAGAATTACCACATTTCTTCTCGGACCCCCAGCAGAAGCCAGAGACCCAAGACTAGATCCCGGGGTGCCCAAAGTGGTAGGCTGCAGGGGGAAACCCCGCTTGGGGGCGGAGCCACCAGGAGCAGAGCGTACCACCTGAGCAAACGTGGGTTTATCAGGGCCAAGGCCCCACACTGAAGTCACAGTAGTCTGTACATTATTATTATTTGCTTGGACTGAGCTGGGACGATTGTCCATCACACTTGTACAATTGCTATCAGTCACACACACGTTCAATTTCCCATCAGGAATAGTCACAGTTGCTGCAATACCAGCTGTGTCCTGATGCTGCACTGTAGAGTCTCCAGCAGCTGTGGGGCAAACATCTTTAGACTCAGCCAAAGGAGAGTTAATAGGCTCTGCTGACACCGGTAGTTCCTTTTCAGGAATGTCATTTTTTAAATGCAGCTCTTGCTGCGCTGCAGCATTAGCAGGTACAACATTGCTACACATAGCATTAGAAACTTGAGTGTCACTGGGCACACTTTCAACATTGCTCATGGTGTTAGATGACACAAAAACAGATTCATCCCCTGCTTGGGGCTTGACATTATCAGGCACATTGTCTGTTATATCCTCATCACCAAACGCCAGCTGATCCCCCCGCACAGGAGACTCCATTACCTGGATGGCCCTGAGCATGCCTCCTGAGTCCTGGGAAGGCATGGGGCTGCTTACCTCTACCTGAGGGGGCAGGGGGTCAGAACTGGGGGTCTCCTCCTCCACCTCCATCTTTGTCATCCTCGCAAACCTTTTATCATTGTAAAACTTTTCCTTAAATGGCCCATCTCTTCCTTCCATGATGGACACAATGGTCTCCTGATGCTCAACCCGGACCTTGGCCAGTTGGATCTCCGGATCCATGGACCCTCGTTTCTGGCTATGTAGGCCCTCACGCTGCCTTCTCAGGCGCTTCAGCTCCGCTCTCAGTTTATAGAGCTTGTCTCTTTCCCTATTCAGGGCTTTAATCCCGGCCACCACTCGCTCCTGAATTGCCTCTGAGCCTTCATCCTTACCAGGGGCAGAAAGATCACAAGCCATGGTTTGTACAGAGGAAGGCATATCACCTGATGGCCCAGGAGATGGCTGGGAGCTTCCAGCAGGAGAGGCCCTGCTGGCCTCCATGGCTTCCCCAGAAAGGGGCCAGGAGAGCTGGGATAGATTTCTTCACCAGTCCCCTCTCACACGGATCTGCAGCAGCTCCAGACAGACAGCCTCCTCCTGACACACCTGTGCTCCAATGATGGGTGGGGCACTATTCCTCCCACTGACACCAATGATGGGACACTATTCCCCCCACTGACACCAATGATGGGACACTATTCCCCCCACTGACACCAATGATGGGACACTATTCCTCCCACTGACACCAATGATGGGGCACTATTCCTCCCACTGACACCAATGATGGGGCACTATTCCTACCACTGACACCAATGATGGGGCACTATTCCTCCCCATTGACACCTTCCACTGATACCAATGTCAGTGAAATGAAATACCTCCCACTGTTTTTTTTTTTTCTGTTCATTCGTTATGATCGAAATTCAGAGGTTAGAAAATTCGAAATTATCGAAATTCGAAAATAAGAAAGGATACTCGAAAGAACAAAAATTTGAAAAAGTAACTAACTATTAAATTCTAGGTATTGGAATTTCCTTTCAAATTTGGCTGTTAGTGAACGTAACGAATACGAATTTATCTGAAGTTACGAATTATCCGAAATAACGAATGTCGCATCTAAATAAATGGAACGGAATGAATTAATAAAAATAATACATTTTTTATTGTTAATATTATTGTTATTTATTATTCGTAACGTTCCAGTCGTTTAGATGCGGGATTCGTTATTTCGGATAATTCGTAACTTCGGATAAATTCGTATTCGTTACGTTCACTGACAGCCAAATTTGAAAGGAAATTCCAATTCCTATAATTTAATAATTATTATTTCAGATTTTAGAATTTTCAGATTTTCGTTCTTTTGAATCTTCTTTCTTATTTTTGGACTTTTGAATTTTCGAATTTAGAATTTCCGAAGTTACGGATATTCAGCTACCAATATTCGAATTTATGAATATTTGGAAAAATTCGTCAAATGGGTTTTCGTTAATTTGGATACTTCCGAATTAACAAATTTGTTGAAATTTGAATTTGGAACGAAACAAACTGCACATGTCTAGAATGGGCTGCTGGAAACGCACACATTCCGGTGTGAACCGTCTGTTGATGATGTATTAATGATTACAGAGTTGCTTTCATTTTGTGTCTTTTATATCCGGAGTTCGGCTTTATGAAATCACAGCCAATTTTTTTTTTTCCTTTGGTAAATATGAATTAAAAAAAACAACCACAGGAAGCCCCTCCCCCTCGTGTCAGTGTTATGTAGTTCGTCCCCCAACTTTCATTTCCCGTTTTGCCGGAGCGTTCAGCTTGTTTCAAGAACTGAAAAAGGAATCTCTCTACTGGCAGAATCACGGGGGAATAAAACTGAAAAATATTACGAGGGGGAACGTGGGATAAAACACGACCGGCCGTGTTATTACCATCGATAGACGGAGTCATCTGCGCACGTTTTGTTCGTATTTCCAATGAAAAGACCGCGTATGATTACTGATTTGAAAAGTTAATAAAATGTTGAATGCTGCCCTTTCAGAACCAGCAGATTGTTTTTCGTTGCCCCAGTGTTGACGTTCGTTTAGACGAAACGCGTAAGTTGGAGCTACAGTGGTGATGTCATCAAAAACATCAGCTTACCTTAAAGCAGACCTTCGGCCGTTTTATCATCTTTCCATCTATTAAATATTCTGACCTTGTTGTTGTCTTAACTTTGAATAGTAAAACATTTTTTTTTTCTGCCAGTAAATCCCTTATACAGCCCACTTCCTGTTTCTTGTCTGGTCATTAGCCTAGGCCTATGACATCCTGCACAGCTCTCTCTCTCTTTCACTCTCCTGAGAGTTTTCCAGGAATGAAGGGGGGAGGGTGAGTCATAAGAGGGCCAATAAGAGCTGCAGAGCTGGGAGCATGCCTCTGTGTGAATCCAGGAAGTGAACAGGCATCAGCTTCAGCTGCCCACAGTTAAAATGGCAGCAGCCAGACTCAGTGGACGGAGATTACTGCAGCATATTTGGCAAGTACAGAATCACATTATATATAAAATAATATGCAAAGTGGTTGGAGGTGAAGCTTCAGAATGGCAAAGATGTTTTTATTACAAATGATATAAGCAGAGTGCAGTTCCTCTTTTAATGAAAACTGAATGTATAATAAATGATTGCAGCAGATAATGGAAGTCACCAGTAAGGTCAATGATGGCCACTAGGTGGAGACATCGCTCTATAAATCCATGTGTAGCTGTGATTGGCCCGTGGTGTTGGATCAGGCGCGCTCAGTAGCTGTTTATTGTCACGTATTAAACATCAGTAAAGCTGAAATGTACTGAAGGAAGAAGTTTTATAAGCCTGAGATTCTTGGAAGTGTTATAATTGTCCTCCAGACAAACATCAATGTGGTTTTGTGTCATTCGGCTCCAACAGAACCGGTTCTCTTCTGGAAAGATTTCTTCCTGAACAGAAGGGGCAGCGCGGAGCTAAATGTGACTCTATGATCTCTCCTTCTATATCCACCATTGTACAGGTCTGCAGAGGTCTGCCATCCCATAGGCTGAATATTAGCATGCATTATACTCCGGAGATAAGACTATAATTCTTTGGAGGGGGGGGGGGGGTAGGTAGAGCTAAAACTGTAATTCCTTTACAAGACTCTGGTCCGGCCACATCTGGAGTATTTCATCCAGTTCTGGTCACCAGTCCTCAGGAAGGATGTGCTGGAACTGGAGAGAGTCCAGAGAAGGGCAACAAAATTAATAAGGAGACTGGAGGAGCTCAGTTATGGGGGATGGAGGGGCTCAGTTATGGGGGATGGAGGAGATCAGTTATGGGGGATGGAGGAGATCAGTTATGGGGGATGGAGGAGATCAGTTATGGGGGATGGAGGAGATCAGTTATGGGGGATGGAGGAGATCAGTTATGGGGGATGGAGGAGATCAGTTATGGGGGATGGAGGAGGTCAGTTATGGGGGGTGGAGGAGCTCAGTTATGGGGGGTGGAGGAGCTCAGTTATGGGGGATGGAGGAGCTCAGTTATGGGGGGTGGAGGAGCTCAGTTATGGGGGATGGAGTGGCTCAGTTATGGGGGATGGAGGAGGTCAGTTATAAGGGGAGGGGTTCGGTTATGGGGGGATGGAGGAGCTCAGTTATGGGGGATGGAGGAGCTCAGTTATAAGGGGAGGGGTTCGGTTATGGGGGGATGGAGGAGGTCAGTTATGGGGGATGGAGGAGGTCAGTTATAAGGGGAGGGGTTCGGTTATGGGGGATGGAGGAGGTCAGTTATGGGGGATGGAGGAGATCAGTTATGGGGGATGGAGGAGATCAGTTATGGGGGATGGAGGAGATCAGTTATGGGGGGTGGAGGAGCTCAGTTATGGGGGATGGAGTGGCTCAGTTATGGGGGATGGAGGAGGTCAGTTATAAGGGGAGGGGTTCGGTTATGGGGGGATGGAGGAGCTCAGTTATGGGGGATGGAGGAGCTCAGTTATAAGGGGAGGGGTTCGGTTATGGGGGGATGGAGGAGGTCAGTTATGGGGGATGGAGGAGGTCAGTTATAAGGGGAGGGGTTCGGTTATGGGGGATGGAGGAGGTCAGTTATGGGGGATGGAGGAGATCAGTTATGGGGGATGGAGGAGATCAGTTATGGGGGATGGAGGAGGTCAGTTATGGGGGGTGGAGGAGCTCAGTTATGGGGGATGGAGGAGCTCAGTTATGGGGGATGGAGGAGGTCAGTTATAAGGGGAGGGGTTCGGTTATGGGGGGATGGAGGAGCTCAGTTATGGGGGATGGAGGAGGTCAGTTATAAGGGGAGAGGTTCGGTTATGGGGGATGGAGGAGGTCAGTTATGGGGGATGGAGGAGATCAGTTATGGGGGATGGAGGAGATCAGTTATGGGGGATGGAGGAGCTCAGTTATGGGGGATGGAGGAGATCAGTTATGGGGGACGGAGGAGGTCAGTTATGGGGGACGGAGGAGATCAGTTATGGGGGATGGAGGAGATCAGTTATGGGGGATGGAGGAGCTCAGTTATGGGGGATGGAGGAGGTCAGTTATAAGGGGAGGGGTTCGGTTATGGGGGGATGGAGGAGGTCAGTTATGGGGGATGGAGGAGATCAGTTATGGGGGATGGAGGAGGTCAGTTATAAGGGGAGGGGTTCGGTTATGGGGGATGGAGGAGCTCAGTTATGGGGGATGGAGGAGATCAGTTATGGGGGATGGAGGAGATCAGTTATGGGGGATGGAGGAGCTCAGTTATGGGGGATGGAGGAGGTCAGTTATAAGGGGAGAGGTTCGGTTATGGGGGATGGAGGAGGTCAGTTATGGGGGATGGAGGAGGTCAGTTATAAGGGGAGAGGTTCGGTTATGGGGGATGGAGGAGGTCAGTTATGGGGGATGGAGGAGATCAGTTATGGGAGATGGAGGAGGTCAGTTATGGGGGATGGAGGAGCTCAGTTATGGGGGATGGAGGAGATCAGTTATGGGGGACGGAGGAGGTCAGTTATGGGGGACGGAGGAGATCAGTTATGGGGGATGGAGGAGATCAGTTATGGGGGATGGAGGAGCTCAGTTATGGGGGATGGAGGAGGTCAGTTATAAGGGGAGGGGTTCGGTTATGGGGGGATGGAGGAGGTCAGTTATGGGGGATGGAGGAGATCAGTTATGGGGGATGGAGGAGGTCAGTTATAAGGGGAGGGGTTCGGTTATGGGGGATGGAGGAGCTCAGTTATGGGGGATGGAGGAGATCAGTTATGGGGGATGGAGGAGATCAGTTATGGGGGATGGAGGAGCTCAGTTATGGGGGATGGAGGAGGTCAGTTATAAGGGGAGGGGTTCGGTTATGGGGGGATGGAGGAGCTCAGTTATGGGGGATGGAGGAGATCAGTTATGGGGGATGGAGGAGCTCAGTTATGGGGGATGGAGGAGGTCAGTTATGGGGGATGAAGGAGGTCAGTTATGGGGGATGGAGGAGATCAGCATTTATTGTCACGTATTAAACATCAGTAAAGCTAAAATGTACTGAAGGAAGAAGTTTTATAAGCCTGAGATTCTTGGAAATGTTATAATTGTCCTCCAGACAAACATCAATGTGGTTTTGTGTCATTCGGCTCCAACAGAACCGGTTCTCTTCTGGAAAGATTTCTTCCTGAACAGAAGGGGCAGCGCGGAGCTAAATGTGACTCTATGATCTCTCCTTCTATATCCACCATTGTACAGGTCTGCAGAGGTCTGCGCCATCCCATAGGCTGAATATTAGCATGCATTATAGAGGGGATATACTCCGGAGATAAGACTATAATTCTTCGGGGGGGGGGGGGGGTAGGTAGAGCTAAAACTATAATTCCCCACTTTACAAGACTCTGCTCCGGCCACATCTGGAGTATTTCGTCCAGTTCTGGTCACCAGTCCTCAGGAAGGATGTGCTGGAACTGGAGAGAGTCCAGAGAAGGGCAACAAAATTAATAAGTAGACTGGAGGAGCTCAGTTATGGGGGATGGAGGAGATCAGTTATGGGGGATGGAGGAGCTCAGTTATGGGGGATGGAGGAGATCAGTTATGGGGGATGGAGGAGATCAGTTATGGGGGATGGAGGAGGTCAGTTATGGGGGATGAAGGAGCTCAGTTATGGGGGATGGAGGAGCTCAGTTATGGGGGATGGAGGAGATCAGTTATGGGGGATGGAGGAGGTTAGTTATGGGAGATGGAGGAGATCAGTTATGGGGGATGGAGGAGGTCAGTTATGGGGGATGAAGGAGCTCAGTTATGGGGGATGGAGGAGCTCAGTTATGGAGGATGGGAGACATCAGTTTTAGGAAACGGAGGAGCTTAGTTATGGGGATGGAGGGGCTCAGTTATGGGGGAGGAGGGGCTCAGTTTTGGGGGATAGTTAAGTTCAGTTATGGGGATGGAGGAGATAAGTTATGGGGGTGGAGGAGTTCAGTTTTGGGGGACGGAGGAGCTCTGTTTGGGGGGGGAGGAGCTTAGTTATGGGAATGGAGGAGCTCAGTTATGGGGGTGGAGGGGCTCAGTTATGGGGGAGGAGGGGCTTAGTTGTGAGGTAGGAGGAGCTCAGTTATGGGGGAGGAGGGGCTTAGTTATAGGGGAGGAGGAGCTTAGTTATGGGGGGGGTGGAGCTCAGTTATGGGGGAGGAGGGGCTTAGTTATGGGGGAGGAGCTTAGTTATGGGAATGAAGGAGCTCAGTTATGAAGGGGGAAGAGGCTTAGTTATGGGGGGTGGAGTAGCTCAGTTATGGGGGGAAGAGGGGCTTAGTTGTGGGGGAGGAGGAGCTTAGTTATGGGGGAGGAGGGGCTTGGTTATGGGGGTGGAGTAGCTCAGTTATGGGGGAAGAGGGGCTTAGTTATGGGGGGTGGAGTAGCTCAGTTATGGGGGAGGAGGAGCTTAGTTATGGGGGGGTGGAGGAGCTCGGTTATGGGGGAGGAGGGGCTTGGTTGTGGGGGAGGAGGGGCTTAGTTATGGGGAATGGAGGAGCTCAGTTATGGGGGAGGAGGAGCTTTGTTGTGGGGGAGGAGGAGCTCGGTTATGGGGGAGGAGGGGCTTGGTTATGGGGGAAGAGGGGCTTTGTTATGGGGGGTGGAGTAGGTCAGTTATGGGGGAAGAGGGGCTTTGTTATGGGGGTGGAGTAGCTCAGTTATGGAGGAGGAGGGGCTTAGTTATAGGGGAGGAGGGGCTTAGTTATGGGGAATAGAGGAGCTCAGTTAAGAGGGACCACAAATGTGAACAGTATCCTCCACTGGAGAAGAGAAGGTCAGGAGGAGATATGATCGTAATATACAAATCCTTGAATGGTGAGTCCAGCATTGGGAGGATCTATATAATCGTAGGTGGGTAGAGAAGACACGAGGACACAGAATGAAGTTGGAGGAGAAGTGGTTCAATCTTAAATTGTGTAAGGGATTCTTTACTGTCAGAGCAGTAAGGATGTGGAACTCCCTTCCACAGTTGGTGGTGTCAGTGAGGTGTGTAGATAAACCTTGTAGATGTGTCTCTTAGTGAATGCGATGTATAGAGGTATGAAAGGAGGTGACACTCACATGTGACGGGATGGACCGGTCTCTTTATACTTCCTCACCATCTATGGAAGATGTCAATATTTCAGAGACTTGAGAATCTGTCTTTTGGCACAAAGTGTGACACCTGAGAACTGTAGAAGTGCCACCAGTGTCTCCCCTTTCCCTCTCACTCTCTCGTACTGGTCACTGGAAGTACAACATGGCACCTCATGGCAAAGAACTCTCTGAGGATCTGAAAAAAAAGAATTGTTGCTCTACATAAAGATGGCCTAGGCTATAAGAAGATTGCCAAGACCCTGAAACTGATCTGCAGCACGGTGGCCAAGACCATACAGCGGTATAACAGGACGGGTTCCCCTCAGAACAGGCCTCACCATGGTCCACCAAAGAAGTTGAGGTCACGTGATCAGCGTCATATCCAGAGGTTGTCTTTGGGAAATAGAAGTCATCATGGAGGAGGGGAAGAGGACTCCAGTGACAACCTGTGAAGCTCTGGTGACCTCCATGTCCAAGGGGGTTAAGACAGTGCTGGAAAATAATGGAGGCCACACAAAATATTGACACTTTGTGCCCAATTTGGAGATTTCCACTTAGGGGTGTACTGACTTTTGTTGTTCAAAAATAAGACAAAATGGGAATCCCACCTATAAAAAAGGGGTCGCTGGTTCGAATCCCCACCACGACACTACCTGCCTGGAGTTTGCATGTTCTCCCTGTGCCTGCCTGGGTTTCCTCCGGGTACTCCGGTTTCCTCCCACACTACAAAGACATACTGGTAGGTTAATTGGCTTCTGTCCAAAAAAAAAAAAAAAACTGGCCCTAGTATATGAATGTGAGTTGGGGACCTTGGATTGTGAGCTCCTTGAGGGTAGGGACTGATGTGAGGGTGTACTCACTCAGGATGAACTGGATGGACTGGTGTGTTTATTCAGCCTTACTAACTTTGTAACTATGTAACTATAATAGACAAGGATATAAAACACAAAACAAAGGGTTCTACACACCCTTTATATTGGTTGAACCTCACTTGTGTTATCAGTGTTCATCAGCTGGATATCAACATCGATTGAATATCGGAGTGTCTATTCCAATTTTTTTGATCAGTCCCATTTTTTCACATGACTGACCTATGACAGTGCAGATTTCCCTGTGGGTTTAGTAGAGTGTGGATATATATCGGCCGATGTTCCATTACGGGGTATTGTGTTATATGCCCTTTGTATTTACAAAGTTGATCACTGCCCCGTTTTAGGAACGAGTTCTGGGGGTCCTTGATAGGCTGGCTTAGAGCCATCTTTAGAAAAGGGGGGGGGGATTGTATTAGGGTGGGTGTAGACCCCTGTGGGGATTGTGTCCCCCACCCCTCGGTTTCTTTTATGAGGGGTGGTGCATCATTGTCCCATTCAGGGTGCAGCACTTAGGGGTTGTTTTTAGAGGGAGGGGATAGAATTTTTTTTTGGGGGGGGGGGGGGGGCCATGGGGTTTATGCTATTTGATGCTTTGATGTTTATAGCTTTTGATGCAAACAATAATTGATGTAGTTAACTCTATAGGATGTGTAGAAGCCTTTGTTTTTTGTTTCATATCCTTGTTGTGTACTGACTTTTGTTGACAGCGGTTTAGACATTAATGGCTGTGTGTTGAGTTATACATTGTAGCAAAGTGTCATTTCTTCAGGGTTGTCACATGAAAAGATAAAAGAAAATATTTACACAAATGTTTCACAGTGGGGATGGTGTGTTCAGGGTGATGTGCAGTGTTAGTTTCCCCCACACATAGTGTTTTACTTTTAGGCCATAAAGTAGAATTTTGGTCTCATGTGACCAGATCACCTTCTTCCACATGTTTGCTTGTGTCCTCCACATGGCTTCTCACAAACTACAAACAGGACTTCTTATGACTTTCTTTCTCCAATGTCTTTCTTCTTGTCACTCTTCCATAAAGGGCAGATTTGTGGAGAACACGACTAATAGTTGTCCTGTGGACAGATTCTCCCACCTGAGCTGTGGATCTCTGCAGCTCCTCCAGAGTTACCATGGACCTCTTGGCTCTTCTCTGATGAATGTTCACCTTGCCCGGCCGGTCAGTTTAGGGGGACGGCCATGTCTTGTAGGTTTGCAGTTGTGCCATACTCTTTCCATTTTCCGATGATGGATTGAACAGAGCTCCATGAGATGATCAAAGCTTGGGAGATATTTTTATAACCTAACCCTGCTTTATACTTCTCCACAACTTTATCCGTGACCTGTCTGGTGTGTTCCTTGGCCTTCATGATGCTGTTTGTTCACTAAGGTCTCTAACAAACCTCTGAGGGCTTCACAGAACAGCTGTATTTATACTGAGATTAAAAGACCACACAGGGGGACTCTATTTACTAATTAGGTTGACTTCTGAAGGCAATTGGTTCCTCTAGATTTTAGGGGTATCAGAGTAAAGGGGGCTGAATACAAATGTCCCCCCCCACACTTTTCACATATTTATTTGTA
The DNA here is from genome assembly GCA_037952925.1 of Lithobates clamitans. Taxonomy (NCBI): domain Eukaryota; kingdom Metazoa; phylum Chordata; class Amphibia; order Anura; family Ranidae; genus Lithobates; species Lithobates clamitans. Next base: position 12,362 of record JBBGZY010003123.1, on the reverse strand, counting down.
TCATTTATCATTTTCCTTCCACTTCACAATTATGTGACACTTTGTGTTGGTCTATCACATAAAATCCATAAAATACATTTACGTTTTTGGTTGTAACATGAGAAAATGTGGAAAATGTCAAAGGGTATGAATACTTTTTCAAGGCACTCTATGTATGTACGTGACATACCTCTACTACACAGCTTCTACTCTACTATTAAACTCCTATTACACCACTACTACACTGCTACTACACCACTACTATACCTCTACTACTCCACTATTACACTACTAATACAACACAACTACACTTCTACATCACTGCTACACCTCTACTACACACCTAATACACCTCTAATAAATGCAACTTCACTGCTACTACACCCCTACTACAGTGATCTTCACTTGCTTCTGGTTCCCATACTGAGTGACTGATCTGCTGCATTTCTGAACATAGGAGGTCGGCCAATGGGCACAGGCTCTATTCAGAAAACGTTTTGCATTTTCTCAATGTATGTAAAGCATTCTCTGAGTGTAGTAGTGGTGTAGTAGCAGTGCAGTAGTGGTGTAGTAGCGGTGTAGTAGTGGTGTAGTAGTGGTGTGGTAGAGGTGTAGTAGTGATGCAGTAGTGGTGTAGTAGCAGTGCAGTAGCGGTGTAGTAGTGGTGTAGTACCAGTACAGTAGTGGTGTAGTAGTGGTGTAGTAGCAGTGCAGCAGCGGTGGAGTAGTGATGTAGTAGTGGTGTAGTAGTGGTGTAGTAGCGGTGTAGTAGTGGTGCAGTAGCGGTGTAGTAGTGGTGCAGTAGCGGTGTAGTAGTGGTGTAGTAGCGGTGCAGTAGCGGTGTAGTAGTGGTGTAGTAGCGGTGTAGTAGTGGTGCAGTAGCAGTACAGTAGCGGTGTAGTAGCGGTGCAGTAGCGGTGTAGTAGTGGTGTAGTAGCGGTGTAGTAGTGGTGTAGTAGTGGTGTAGTAGCGGTGTAGTAGTGGTGCAGTAGCAGTACAGTAGCGGTGTAGTAGAAGTGTCAATAACAGGTATTTCCAGCTTCCAGGGCATCGGCCAGGTTTGGTATATACATAGTTGATCCAAGCTGGAACAATGTAACTATATAAAATATCCATTCCTGGAATTCAGCTTTAAATTAATTTGTATGAAATCTTTGAAAATCAAACGATAGAAGATCTCAGCCGCTTTACACACTGGATGGTGTTCTTGTGGCGTCGCTTGTTTCCTCCTCCACCTTGGAGGGAAGAATTCCGTCTTTATTTGTTATAACAGGAAGTAGAGGTCACAGGATCATGACCTTTGGCCCCAACCCTGGGGGTCTCTTCCCGCCACCAACATCTCACTATTTCATGTTAGCTGATTGTCATTGTTAATAAAAGCAATTACCGGCTGAGTAAAGGCAGAGCGACATCGGTGGGGGGAGGGCACTGGCGTTCTTCTGTGATGGAAAGTATTATTTTATGACATTGGGGATAATCCACCACCATACAGAATCGTATCCGCCCACTTCTCCCGGAGTTCCCCCATTGTGAGCCTATCAGGAGAGAGGTGAGGAGGATAGGAGTATCAGGAGGAGAGAGGTGAGGAGGATGGGAGTATCAGGAGAGAGGTGAGGAGGATAGGAGTATCAGGAGAGAGGTGAGGAGGATGGGAGTATCAGGAGAGAGGTGAGGAGGATGGGAGTATCAGGAGAGAGGTGAGGAGGATGGGAGTATCAGGAGAGAGGTGAGGAGGATGGGAGTATCAGGAGAGAGGTGAGGAGGATGGGAGTATCAGGAGAGAGGTGAGGAGGATAGGAGTATCAGGAGAGAGGTGAGGAGGATGGGAGTATCAGGAGAGAGGTGAGGAGGATGGGAGTATCAGGAGAGAGGTGAGGAGGATGGGAGTATCAGGAGAGAGATGAGGAGGATGGGAGTATCAGGAGAGAGGTGAGGAGGATAGGATTATCAGGAGAGAGGTGAGGAGGATGGGAGTATCAGGAGAGAGGTGAGGAGGATAGGAGTATCAGGAGAGAGGTGAGGAGGATGGGAGTATCAGGAGAGAGGTGAGGAGGATAGGAGTATCAGGAGAGAGGTGAGGAGGATGGGATTATCAGGAGAGAGTAGAGGAGGATGGGAGTATCAGGAGAGAGGTGAGGAGGATGGGAGTATCAGGAGAGAGGTGAGGAGGATGGGAGTATCAGGAGAGAGGTGAGGAGGATAGGAGTATCAGGAGAGAGGTGAGGAGGATGGGAGTATCAGGAGAGAGGTGAGGAGGATGGGAGTATCAGGAGAGAGGTGAGGAGGATGGGAGTATCAGGAGAGAGGTGAGGAGGATAGGAGTATCAGGAGAGAGGTGAGGAGGATAGGAGTATCAGGAGAGAGGTGAGGAGGATGGGAGTATCAGGAGAGAGGTGAGGAGGATGGGAGAATCAGGAGAGAGGTGAGGAGGATGGGAGTATCAGGAGAGGTGCGGGGGATGGGAGTATCAGGAGAGAGGTGAGGAGGATAGGAGTATCAGGAGAGGTGCGAAGGATAGGAGTATCAGGAGAGAGGTGAGGAGGATGGGAGTATCAGGAGAGAGGTGAGGAGGAATAGGAGTATCAGGAGAGAGGTGAGGAGGATGGGAGTATCAGGAGAGAGGTGAGGAGGATGGGAGTATCAGGAGAGGTGAGGAGGATAGGAGTATTAGGAGAGAGGTGAGGAGGATAGGAGTATTAGGAGAGAGGTGCGGAGGATAGGAGTATCAGGAGAACGGTGAGGAGGATGGGAGTATCAGGAGAGAGGTGAGGAGGATAGATGTATCAGGAGAGAGGTGAGGAGGATGGGAGTATCAGGAGAGAGGTGAGGAGGATAGGAGTATCAGGAGAGAGGTGAGGAGGATAGGAGTATCAGGAGAGAGGTGCGGAGGATAGGAGTATCAGGAGAGAGGTGAGGAGGATAGGAGTATCAGGAGAGAGGTGCGGAGGATAGGAGTATCAGGAGAGGTGCGGAGGATGGGAGTATCAGGAGAAAGGTGAGGAGGATGGGAGTATCAGGAGAGGTGTGAGGAGGATAGGAGTATCAGGAGAGAGGTGAGGAGGATGGGAGTATCAGGAGAGAGGTGAGGAGGATAGGAGTATCAGGAGAGAGGTGAGGAGGATGGGAGTATCAGGAGAGAGGTGAGGAGGATGGGAGTATCAGAGAGAGTGAGGAGGATGGGAGTATTAGGAGAGAGGTGAGGAGGATGGGAGTATCAGGATAGAGGTGAGGAGGATGGGAGTATCAGGAGAGAGGTGAGGAGGATAGGAGTATCAGGAGAGAGGTGAGGAGGATAGGAGTATCAGGAAGAGAGGTGAGGAGGATGGGAGTATCAGGAGAGAGGTGAGGAGGATGGGAGTATCAGGAGAGAGGTGAGGAGGATAGGAGTATCAGGAGAGAGGTGAGGAGGATGGGAGTATCAGGAGAGAGGTGAGGAGGATGGGAGTATCAGGAGAGAGGTGAGGAGGATAGGAGTATCAGGAGAGAGGTGAGGAGGATGGGAGTATCAGGAGAGAGGTGAGGAGGATGGAGATCATCATTGAAGACGTTTACTGGAAATCCGCTTCCAGTCGTCGGACATCAGACTGTGGATACTCGTCCTTCGCAGGGCTTCCTGGTCCCCTTTTATTCAAAGTTCAGAGCCCCCCCTTATATCAGGAGTCCTTATCAGAGTCCCCCCTTACATCAGCTGTCTGCTTTAATTGTTTCTATCAGAGTGCCCTCTGACATCAATCATGCCCATCAAATTGCCCAATGGATGACCTGGGATGGGGGTGGGGGGGGGGCACAAGTAAGATCTGCACCCCTAGTTCCGGGCGTGGTTCCATGGACATCCATTGGCCGGTGAGTGTAAAGCCCCCCTATGAAGGTATTTTCGGTGTAGGAGCCCCCATGACATAATGACGATCGTATGATGAATGACGTCTGCAGTTGCGGCGGCCCCAATCGCTGTCTTTGCTCCGATAGCGCTGACATAGGCAGGAGTGCTGTAATAGATCTCCTTGTAGAGAACGCCAGAATCGCCCACATCCTTCGCCTCTCCCTCCATTGAAAGGGGACGAACGTGGGGCCCCTTCGCCTGGGGCCCGAGCCGCACAGATCATGGAATATATAAGGACAGGAAATGAATGGAATATCTGGGAACGTGGGCTGAGAGTGCAGGATAAACACGGCGCACCGGACTGGGTGGAGGCCTCATTAGCTGCTCATAGAAGCCCGTCTCAGGTGAACACGCCCGACGTCAGGACGGGAAATACCGCCTAGGAGCTGGAGAGCGGGTGAGCGGGCGGGCGAGGGGGCGAGGGGGCGAGGAAAACACGTCTCACCACAATGATATGTCTGCAGGAAAAGCCCCATACAGAGCACAGAATGGCTGCAATACCCCGACCTTCCTCTAGGCTCCCTCCAGCGCTGATCATGTGACCAAAGCCTAGGCGTTCAGTCATATCACCTCCACTAAGAGTCCCTCTTCTGTTTCAAATGCCGCTTTATGCATTGACATCCCTGCCATAGGCGGCGGGCGCAGGAGGTGTGCCAGGTGTGCCTGGGCACACCCTAATCACTGCCGATTCCCCCTATTGCCTGGGCTCTCCCCTGCCTTGTGCTCCCAGAATGGAGAGTGGGGGAAGGGGCTAGTAGATTTGTCCACCCCCTTCCCTTTTCACCCACTGTGTTCATTCATAGCGGAAGCGTAGTAAACTGTGTCTACTATGCTTCAGTTTGTGAATGAACAGGAAGCCGCTCAGCACAGAGCACTTCCCAGAGAAAGGCTGTGTGATTGAGCTTTGGGATGCCCACCCACCCATGACCCCTCCTCAGACCCGGTCTGTCCAGGCAGTACAGTCACCTGCTGACCGGACACCATCCACAGACAGCTTCACTCCTCAATAGGAATCAGGAATGGAATTCAGAAGTTGTTCTTCAGCTAATCGCAGTACAAACTATGTGGTTTTTTTTTTCGACTTTCCTAAGTTCTGCCACTGACTGAGGGAACGTGAAAAATGACAGGGAGGGTCTGAACTGATCTAACTAGTGCTAAATAGGAGGGGAGGAGAGAGGGAGAAACCAAAACCACACAGTAAACAAGTTGTAGAGGCTGAAAACCTCCACTAGATGTCAGCATAATACTGAACAAGAATAATTTCATGCAGTTTAATCCGACGCAGAAAAATGACATATAAATGGGACAGAACGGTGCGTTTTCCTGTATCCCCTCCCCCCGGCGGTGGTCACATGACTCCACATCCTGGATTATTGGTTACCTGATCGGCAGTGGGCGGAGCCTTTGGTAACAATGTCTAAGAGCTCTTCAAATGCCCCCCTCGTGGCGGCCAAACATGGGATCGTTTTTAGGCAATTCCCACCCCCATTTACCAGAGAACAAATCAGAGACACCGACCACCGAGAGATCTGGGAACATGGCGGGGGTGGGGTGGGGGGGGTTACATTTAAAGCTGAACTCCAGCCACAAAACTTTAATCGAATTATTTCCTCAATAGCCACAAGGGGGGGGGCGCTCTGTGAGCACCAAATGTCTTTACAAACCCAGATATTACCTTGTAAAAGTAGCTGTGACATCATCACTGGGCTGTACAGAGCAGAGTTGTGGGAGGGGCCCAGCAAACTCCACCCACTAGAGAAAACTACAGGAGGGGGCGGAGACCAGATCAGTCCCCCTGCACAAGGAGGGAGAGCAAAGCTGTGGGAGGGCCCCAGAAGGCTCCACCCACTACAGAAGGGGCGGAGACAAGGCCAGTTGCCCTACAGGAGAGAGAGCAGAGCTGGGGGAGGGGCCAGCCGGCTCCACCCCTTACAGAAAACTACAGGAGGAGGCAGAGACCAGACAAGTCCCCCTGCACAAGGAGGGAGAGCAGAGCTGTGGGAGGGGCCCAGCAAGCTCCACCCACTACAGAAAACTACAGGAGGGGGCGGAGACAAGACCAGTCCCCCTGCACAAGGAGGGAGAGCAGAGCTGTGGGAGGGGCCCAGCAAGCTCCACCCACTACAGAAAACTACAGGAGGGGGCGGAGACAAGACCAGTCCCCCTGCACAAGGAGGGAGAGCAGAGCTGTGGGAGGGGCCCAGCAAGCTCCACCCACTACAGAAAACGACAGGAGGGGGCGGAGACAAGACCAGTCCCCCTGCACAAGGAGGGAGAGCAGAGCTGTGGGAGGGGCCCAGCAAGCTCCACCCACTACAGAAAACGACAGGAGGGGCGGAGACAAGACCAGTCCCCCTGCACAAGGAGGGAGAGCAGAGCTGTGGGAGGGGCCCAGCAAGCTCCACCCACTACAGAAAACTACAGGAGGGGGCGGAGACAAGACCAGTCTCCCTGCACAAGGAGGGAGAGCAGAGCTGTGGGAGGGGCCCAGCAGGCTCCACCCACTACAGAAGGGGCGGAGACAAAACCAGTCGCCCTGCAGAAGGAGAGAGAGCAGAGCTGTGGGAGGGGCCAGCCGGCTCCACCCACTATAGAAAACTACAAAAGGGGGTGGAGACCAGACCAGTCTCCCTGCACAAGGATAGAGATCAGCAGTGGGCGGTCTTTATTACAGGAAGTCTCACTCGGGATCACTGCACAGATCGGGGGAAATACACAAAGATCACCGAGGTTTCCGGCTTCACCAGAATATTGGGATTTAGTTTCATTCATTTTTTTTGTGAACAGGTGAAGTTCCCCTTTAAGAGGCCCCCATTGTTTGGTCGCAGCGCCCCCCTGTGGGGGCGGGGAGGTATTACGCTCCTCCATTGCACCATCCTGGGAGGACCGAGCACTTCGTCCTCCACCCATCCCCCCCGCTGTCATCTCATTAAAGGGCCCCACACCCCTAAGTGTATAATTGTGATGACAGAGCGATCGACCTTTGTGTAAGCGATGAGTGTCTTAGGTGTGCGATTGTAAAGGAGATGCAGATCATGTAAATAAATGTCACTTCATAAAAACGCTGCGAGGAGATCGGCGTGTACAAATAGGAGAGGTGGGGGAAGGGGAAATACAAGTTCTATAAATAATCTTTCCTAAAATCTTTTATAACCAATAGAATGAAAAAAGATCCTTCGCCTCCTTCCCAGCATCCAATCCAGAGATGTGGAGGAATCGCCCCGCCCCCCCAGTCTACAAGTGACCTATGGGAAGTATTCTAGTGCTGTATACATCCCGTGTAATAATAATCATATTCTGCGCCGGCTGGGGGAGGGGCACATTTCATTTTAGTAGCCAGCCCAGATTTCTTATTGCTGTTCTCTCTTAGTAAGGCGGTGCCCAGGGGCTTCCATGCCAGGTGAAGTAACCTTCCCAGGAGACAGATTTCACCTTTCATCAGCCAGAACAATGAATGTGTCACCGTGGCACCCTTCACATGTCCCTGAAAATCATTTTCAATGCCAACATTTCCGTGATCTGCTGCAGTGGGGGAACTCAGGGCGGCCTAATCTTTGAATGGGCTGCCAATCGAATCACCATTAATGAAAACAAAAAACACAATGAAAAAAAAAACATGAAAAAAATTCAATGAGAGAAAAAAAAACAATGGAAAAAATAAGTAAATGAAAAACAAAAACAAAAACATATAAGAAACAAAACAATGAATGAAAAAAAAGCCATGCAAAAAAAAAAAAAATAAAATAAAATGAAATTAAAAAACATTGGCGGGAAAAAAAAGCGGAAAAAATAAACAAATGAAAAAAACAAAACATATAAGCAACAAAACAATGAATGAAAAAAGCCATGCCAAAAAATAAAATAAAGTAAAATGAAAAAAGGATGGAAAAAAAAGAAGAAAAAAAAAAGGAAAAGTAAACAAATAATAAAAAATAAAAAAAAATAAAAGCAACAAAACAATGAATGAAAAAAAGCCATGCAAAAAAAATAAAAAAATGAATTGAAATTAAAAAACAATGGAAAAAAAAAGTGGAAAAAAAAAAACGAAAAAATGAACAAATGAAAAAAACAAAACATATAAGCAACAAAACAATGAATGAAAAAAGCCATGCCAAAAAATAAAATAAAATAAAATGAAAAAACAATGGAAAAAAAAGAAAAAAAAAAGGAAAAATAAACAAATAATAAAAAAAATAAATAAATAAAAGCAACAAAACAATGAATGAAAAAAAGCCATGCAAAAAAAAAAAAAAAAAAAAAAATTGAAATTAAAAAACAATGGAAAAAAAGTGAAAAAAAAACCCGAAAAAATGAACAAATGAAAAAAATAAAACATATAAGCAACAAAACAATGAATGAAAAAAAGTCATGCAAAAGAAATAAAATAAAATGAAAAAACAACGAGAAAAAAAAAATGATGAAAAAAAACCCAAAAAACAAACAAAATTAAGAAAAAAACATCACACATTATAGTTGGATGCAGTGTTGGGGGCGCCAATCACTAACTGCAAATATCCCCGATTATTTTTGGTAACTGTCACACACCATTTTTTGTCAATAAAGCAATAAAATAAGGTAAAAATGTGTTAGTAATGGCCCTGAAAGTCCTTTCAGAATGTCGGTCACTATGAAACTCCGATAAGAAATGTGTGACACATAACACTTATCTCCGACCCGGAGACGATCGTCCTCCACAATCCCTCCAGGAGATTTTATTGGGATTACTCACAGGAAGTGTCTACAAGGTGCTCAGAGGATTTTTTTTTTTACTTTTGGTTCTTAATAGAATCTTCATATTAAGGTCTGAACAGCTGAACAAATCGGGTCATTATGAAAGGAAAATCGATCATGGGGGGGAAATATGTCCGCCGCCATTGGTGGCCTCCTGACAATGCTAGTTGCCTGGCTGTCATATTGTCCTTCCTAATGTAATACAACTATACAACAGACTATTCATTGTATTCTGTAGATTTCTTCTGGACAGACACTCCTTTGTATGGAGACAAGAGGATCAGCATGACAGCCAGGCATCTAAAATACCTCCTGACAGGTTGAATATTATACAGTATCTGACAAAAGTAAGTACCCCCCCCCAGTGACATTTGTGTAAATCTTTTCTTCTATCTTTTCATGTGACAACACTGAAGAAATGACACTTGTCTACAATGTAAAGTAGTGAGTGTACAGCTTGTATAACAGTGTAAATTTGCTGTCCCCTCAAAATAACTCAACACACAGCCATTAATGTCTAAACCGCTGGCAACAAAAGTCAGTACACCCCCTAAGTGAAAATCTCCAAATTGGGACCAAAGTGTCAATATTTTGTGTGGCCACCATTATTTTCCAGCACTGCCTTAACCCTCTTGGGCATGGAGGTCACCAGAGCTTCACAGGTTGTCACTGGAGTCCTCTTCCCCTCCCCCATGATGACATCACAGAGCTGGTGGATGTTAGAGGCCTTGCGCTCCTCCACCTTCCGTTTGAGGATGTCCCACAGATGATCAATAGGGTTTAGGTCTGGAGACATGCTTGGCCAGTCCATCACCTTTACCCTCAGCTTCTTTAGCAAGGCAGTGGTGGTCTTGGAGGTGTGTTTGGGGTGGTTATCATGTTGGAATACTGCCCTGCGGTCCAGTCTCTGATGGGAGGGGATCATGCTCTGCTTCAGTATGTCACAGTACATGTTGGCATTCATGGTTCCCTCAATGATCTGTAGCCCCCCAGTGCCGGCAGCACTCATGCAGCCCCAGACCATGACACTCCCACCACCATGCTTGACTGTAGACAAGACACACTTGTCTTTGTCCTCCTCACCTGGTTGCCCCCACACACGCTTGTCACCATCTGAACCAAATACGTTTATCTTGGTCTCATCAGACCACAGGACATGGTTCCAGTAGTCCATGTCCTTAGTCTGCTTGTCTTCAGAAAACTGTTTGTGGACTTTCTTGTGCGTCATCTTTAGAAGAGGCTTCCTTCTGGGACGACAGCCATGGAGACCAA
>JBBGZY010003122.1:0-125703 GCA_037952925.1 Lithobates clamitans | reverse complement strand
GCCCCCCTTTTTAAATTTTCTGGCCAAAAATAATTCAGGCTAATAGATATTCGTTAGATCCGGTAAAATCAAGTGGTTTTAACGTTAGATCTCACATTATTTCAGAGATATTCCACATCAAAATAGAGATATTAGGTGGTACATATGGATGGGCTGACCCCTCTTTATCAAATTTTCTGGCCAAAAAATCTCCCCAGCTAATTGATATTCATTAGATAAGATCAAGTGATTTTAATGTTTGATTATCCATAATTACAGGGATATTATGGATATTTGGTAGCGATGCACGTATATCCATACTAGTGTCTATGATGGCTATCTACCGGTCAAGCTGACCTTCGATCCCTCCATGGCTGGGAAAGCCGAGACTTTTGAAACTCAGGCAGTGGTCTGTCCTCGCCCACCAGGGGCCAGTAAGAGTTCTCTCATCATAGGGACCAATACTGATCTTGTCAGAAGGCTGTTGACAGCTCTTGTTCTGGAGCCGGGCACTTCAACTACAAGTTTGCACCCCATGTTGAGACAAGCCTACCAGCACCTGGTACAAAAACAGAAGGGAAAGATCTGGCGCTTGGACAAGTGTGAGAAGGTATTACAGCCTGGTAAAGTGGCCTATTTGCGAGCATCTGTCAAGCTAAATTGGAAGCAAGCAGGCCCTTTCATTGTCCTTCAATCAGACGTACAGAGAGAAGACATAGGAGTGGAGATAATTCCCGAGGTGGTTTCAACCAAAGGGTTGCAAAGAAGATCTTAGTGTCCACAACATAACAGCTTCGCCAGTGACGATGCCGGCTCAGATGTTGCTGGGACAAGTGAATCTGGCCACCCCAGTCCCACTGTCTGATTTGGTGGGGGGAGCAAAGGATGGGATATCTGTGGAAGAGCTCTATCCGAAAAATACTCCCCTTTTGCCTGAATGGAAGTAAAGGGCCAAGACTCAGCTCCTGAGATGGCAAGCTGCATTCTCCAAGAGTGAATTTGATGTGGGGTGTACAAAAAGTGCCCAATACCAGATCCATCTCTTCGAGTGCATAAGCCATTCAGGGAAAGAGTTTGATGGATTCCTTTAGGGGACTTGGAGGATCTGCATGAACAACAGGCAGAGTTGAAGAGGGCAGGTATCATCCGAGAGTCTATACGCTTCCCCAATAGTGGTGGTACGGAAGAAGAATGGGTCACTGAGGCTGGGTATTGACTACCGGGCGCTGAACTGAAGGACCATTCCCGATTAATATACCACCCCAAGGATATAAGATGCCTTGCAGAGCCTGTCAGGAGTGAAGTGGTTCAGCATGCTGGATTTGAAGAGTGGGTATTACCAAATCCCCATGCACCCTGAGGATCGGGAGAAGACCATTTTCATTACCCCGCAGGGGATGTTTGGATTTGACCGTATGCATCAAGGCCTGTCTGGTGCCCCAGCCACCTTCCAAAGGCTAATGGAGAAGACTGTGGGTGACATGAAACTGATCGAGGTGTTGGTGTACTTAGACGACATCATCGTTTTCAGCAAGACCCTGGAAGAGCATGAAGAGTTTCTGCAGAAGGTCCTTAAGAGACTCCATGGTGAGGGGGTTGAAGCTGTCTCTGGAAAAGTGCCAGTTTTATCAACCCTCGGTCAACTACCTTGGTCACATTGTGTCTGCTGATGAAGTGGCCACTGACCTCCTGGCCGAGGCCTACCAACGTGACTGAGCTTAGGTCATTTCTGGGATTCTGCTCTTATTACAGAAGATTTGTCAATGGATTCGCTAAGACGCTGACCCTGATCTGGCGAAGCCTGTCAGACCAGCAGGAGGGCCCAGAAAACCCAGGGAGTTCATTCAGGAACAATTGACTCTGAAGTGTGAAGAGGTTTTAGGCAGCTGAAGTGAAGCACAACAGTCGTGGCCTATGAAGATCCAACCAAGCCATACGAGCTACACTTTGACGCCAGTCGAGATGGGTTAGGTAGGGTGCTATATCAAGAGCATGACTGCCATCTACGGCCTGTTGCCTACGTGAGTCGGAACTTGGCCCCCACCGAGAAGAACTATCCCATGCACAGACTTGAGTTCCTGGCCTTGAAGTGGGTGGATAAGCTGAGGAATTAACTGTATGGAGCGGAGTTCGTGATCAAGACCGACAACAATGCTCTCACCTACATCCTCACTTCCACCAAGTTGGACGCCACGGGTCACAGATGGTTGGCTGCTCTATCAGGGTTTGTTTTCAGCCTGAAGTATCGACTGGGGTCAGGAAACAAGACGCTGATGCTTTGTCAAGAAGGCCCCATTGTTCCAGAGACCCTCCAGAAGAATAGGCCCAACTAAAACCTGAAGGGTATGAGCCTTATATCAAGGAGCAGAACATCAACCTGGAGTAGGATCCAGGACCGAAGAGGTTGGAGTGTCAGCCGTTGGTGTCCCCAGATGTTATTGAAATGTCGCCCAAGTCGGGGATGAAGGTCTGCCCAAGCTGTCAAAGACCTGCAGAGGGACCAGTTGGAGGACCCTCCCTGTAACTTGGCATTGAAGGCCTTGGAGAGCCAATGCCCTGACTTGCTCCTCACTGACTCCCCGAAGGAAACCCATCTGCTGCACCAAGAGTGGGATTGGTTTCAGGTGCACAGAGGGTTGGTCTATCGAAGGGGCCCCTCTGGCGATTCTGAAGAAAAATGGCAGCTATTCCTACCTTAAAAACATACAGAGACAGTATTAAATGCCCTACTGTCAGGAGTCATGAATCAGACCGAGACAGAAGTATAGTTAAATCACACTTGTTTAATAATAATAATAATAATAATAATAAGGTAAACAGAGTAAGCGTAGTCAAAACAAGCCAGAGTTCAGTAACTGGATCGGGTAGTCAGCCAAGCAAATGTCAGAGAGCCAGAGATAACAGGAGAAAGACTCTGTGATGTTGACAAAGTTGAAGGCAGAGAGCTGGATGACTTGCTGGGTAACTGTTGAGAGAAATGGGAGCTGGCAATTAGCTGACAGCTGAGCGGCCAGCTCAGAGAAGGAAGGGCTGAGCCCAGCCCTGACACCTACATGACAACCATGGCCACCTAGGGCCCAAGAGGACTTTTCTCCTGGTGAGGGACCGGTTCTACTGGCCCTGCATGCAGGCTGAAGTTGAGGACTATTGCCACTCCTGCATCAGATGTATCCAAAGGAAGACTTTGCCTCACAAGCTGCCCCAATGGACCATCTTCAGGGTCAAGGACCCATGGAGCTGGTGTGCATTGCCATTCTGTGCTTGGAGCCTGATCTGAGTGGGCAGGGAAATATCCTGGTAGTGACTGACCATTTCACTCGATATGCCCAGGCGTTTTCCACGAGGGACCAACAGGCATCCATGGTGGCCAAGATCTTCGCCGAGAAATTCTTTGTGCACTATGGTCTGTCCCAACGCTTCCACTCTGATCAAGGGAGAGATTTCAAGAGTAGTCTCATCAAGAGACTTTCAGACCTGTTGGGCATTAGGAAGTCTAAAACCACCCCGTATCATCCTCAAGGAGATCCTCAACCAGAGAGATTCAACTGAACCCTCCTGGATATACTTGGAACTCTAAGCACAGAACAAAAGCAGCACTGGAGCAAGCATATAGTGGCTTTTGTGCATGCTTATAACAGCACCGCCAATGATGCCACAGGTTACTCTCCCTATAGTTTGATGTTCAGACCGTAGGCCCGGCTGCCAGTAGACTTGGCCTTCGGCACATCCCTCGACCATACCTTAGCAACTTTCCACAGAGGGTATGTGGATCGCCTGCAGAGACGTCTGAAAACCACCTTTTGATAAGGTTCAAGCTGCCTCATATGCCTGAGGACAGAGAAACAAAATAAACTTTGACCTTAGGGTGCGAGTGCAGGACCTACAGCCGGATGACAAGGTACTGCTGAGAAACCTGGGTGTCCCTGGAAAGCACAAGTTGGCTAACCGCTGAAAGTCACAGCCCTATGTCATTTGCAAGCATCTGCCCAGTCACCCAGTATATCAAATCCGGCCAGAGGGAAGCACAGGCCTGCTGAAGACTTAGCATCACAATCATCTGTTGCCTCTGTCAGAAGCAGTTCATGTGCCACCACAGCCAGATTTACAGTCCACACCCACGGTCTCTGACTAGATCCCGGCCAGTGACTAGATCTCACTTTGTACCCCTTGCTGAAGATGAAAACAGCGAGGATGAAGAGAAAGATTGTCTGTTGCCATCTCAAATGCCAGGGCCTGCCACCCACCCCCACCCTCTTTCTTCTCCTCCCACGGTGACCGAGGTGACTCTCAGGCCAGAGGCTCCTGAGTTTGTACCTCAAAGTCCACCTTTTGAAGAGTTGGAAGACCCGCAATCTTCCCTGCTGACAAGAGACCCCTAAGACTTTCCATCCTTCATTGAGGAAGCTGAAGCTGATATGCAGGAAGAAGAAGAGACCAGTGTGCATGTAACCCCAGAACCTAAAGAACAGCGAGAGCGAAGGGTTATTCACCCGCCCAAATGACTAACATATGATACTTTGGGTGAAAGCTCTTAGGAGTTCGTTCTCATTGCAAAAAGGACTCTTGAAGAAACTGACCCTTCCACCGCAGATTTGGTGGTGGACAATCCCAACTCACTGTCAGGGCTGGACTCAGCCCTTCCTTCTCTGAGCTGGCCACTCAGCTGTCGGATAATTGCCAGCTCCTATCTCTCCACAGTTACTTAGCTGTTAATGATATCCTGCTCGTCAGTCCTGCCTACTTAAGCTGTCCAGTCCAGAGGATCTCTGCCTTCGCCTTGGTCAACATCACAGAAACAATCTCCTGCGATCCTGTTCAAGACTTGCTTTGCTGACATCCTTTCTAGCTCCAGATCCTGCTTGCTGTTCCACTACATTGATCCCTGACTTTTGGCTTGGCTGACTATCCGTTTCCGGTTACTGAACTTTGACTATGTTTTGACTACATTTGTTCTTTTTACTTTTATTATTAAACAAGTGTGATTTAACTGTACTTCTGTCTCTGCCTGATTTCTTGGTTTCTGACACTCAGCCCCTTTCACATCCAGCTGGGCCATTCCAGTTAACCTCCCCTCCTATGCTAATTGGTGGGATGTTCCTCTGTCAGGGTTTTATGCAGATGTAAATTGTATGGTTTCCTGTGCACACTAACCTGTTTTTTTTCCCCGTGTGTATATCAAAAGCATGTAACAGGTCATAGACTCTTTACCTCTTTTGGCGGACCAAAGGTTCTTTGGTGGGGGGAGTGTGTAGCGGGGGCTACTCTATCACCCATGGTCCCGCACCTCCCGCCATTCCTTCCAGCGACCGCCGGACTGATTAGACACTGACACAGGCACTCACTGAGGGAGAGCACGCCTGTCAGTCCCTGTGGGGGATTTTTCCCCCTCCCTCTCCTCTTACTGTGTCCCTATTGGCAGGGAGAGGGAGCCAATCAAGCAGCAGCAGAGGACCACGGCCCACAATACAGCCCCATTGATTTCTACAGGGGGTGGAACTACCAAACCCAGCCTGCTTTGCAAGAAGGGGGGGCTAGCTAAAGACTTAAGCTTGTTGGTCTGAGGAGAGATCACCATGAGGCAGGGAGGTTAATGGAGGTGTGAGGAGAAACTACAGGCACCCGCTGAAGAACCATGCAAAGAAGGTTCCAGAGACCATCCAGAGACGGTTGAAGATGGATGTACCTTCTGTACCACCTAATATCTCTATTTTTTATGGAATATCTCTGAAATGATGTGAGATCTACGTTAAAACCACTTGATCTTACCGGATCTAACGAACATCTATTAGCCTGAATGATTTTTGACCAGAAAATTTGATAAGGGGGGGCCAGCCCGTCCATATGTACCACCTAATATCTCTATTTTGATGTGGAATATCTCTGAAATGATGTGAGATCTAACGTTAAAACCACTTGATCTTACCGGATCTAACGAATATCTATTAGCCTGAATGATTTTTGGCCAGAAAATTTGATAAGGGGGGCCAGCCCCCCTCATTAATCACTTAATATATCTCTATTTATGTGAGATCTAACGTTAAAACCGCTTGATCTTACAGGATCTAACGAATATCTATTAGCCTGAATGATTTTTGGCCAGAAAATTTGATAAGGGGGGGCTAACCCGTCCATATGTACCACCTAATATCTCTATTTTGATGTGGAATATCTCTGAAATGATGTGAGCTCTAACGTTAAAACCACTTGATCTTACTGGATCTAACGAATATCTATTAGCCTGAATGATTTTTGACCAGAGAATTTGATAAGGGGGGGCCAGCCCGTCCATATGTACCACCTAATATCTCTATTTTGATGTGGAATATCTCTGAAATGATGTGAGATCTAACGTTAAAAACACTTGACCTTACTGGATCTAATGAATATCTATTAGCCTGAATGATTTTTGGCCAGACAATTTGATAAGGGGGGCTAACCCGTCCATATGTACCACCTAATATCTCTATTTTGATGTGGAATATCTCTGAAATGATGTGAGATTTAACATTAAAACCACTTGATCTTACCGGATCTAACAAATTGCTTCCAAAATAAATAACTTTTTGGTCAATTTTTTGATAAGGGGGGGCTGATGACGGGTTAGCCCCTCAGCAAATAGCTGTTAATATTGCTTCTTCTGTGTGAGATCTAACGCAAACAATGGTTGATTTAACCTGATCTAACAAACTGCATAAGATTTTTTCAAAAATTTTGATATGGGGGGGCTAACCCGGCAGAGGTCTTCCTTCTGGGATGACAGCCATGCAGACCAATTTAATGTAGTGTGTGGCGTATTGTCTGAGCACTGACAGGCTGACACCCCCCCACACCCTTTCAACCTCCGCAGCAATGCTGGCAGCACTCATACGTCTATTTCCCAAAGACAACCTCTGGATATGATGCCGAGCATGTGCACTTAACTTCTTTGATCGACCATGGCGAGGCCTTTTCTGAGTGGAACCTGTCCTGTTAATCCACTGTATGGTCTTGACCACAGTGCTGCAGCTCAGTTTCAGGGTCTTGGCAATCTTCTTATAGCCTAATCCATCTTTATATAGAGCAACAATTCTTTTTTTCAGATCCTCAGAGAGTTCTTTGCCATGAGGTGCCATGTTGAACTTCCAGTGACCAGTATGAGAGAGTGAGAGCGATAACACCAAATTTAACACACCTGCTCCCCATTCACACCTGGGACCTTGTAACACTAACAAGTCACATGACACCGGTGAGGGAAAATGGCTAATTGGGCCCAATTTGGACATTTTCACTGGTACTCACTTTTGTTGCCAGCGGTTTAGACATTAATGGCTGTGTGTTGGGTTATTTTGAGGGGACAGGAAACTTACACTGTTATACAAGCTGTACACTCACTACTTTACATTGTAGCAAACTTTAATTTTTGTATAAATATATTTTAAGTCTGCCTTTTTTGTTTATAGCGGGGAAAAAAAAAACGCAGAGATGATCAAATACCCTCAAAAGAAAGCTCTATTTGTGGGAAAAATGACATCAATTTTATTTGGGTACAGCGTTGCACGACCGTGCTATTTTCAGATAAAGTAATGCAGTGCCGTATTGCAAAAAATGGCCTGGTCATGAAGGGGGTAAACCTGGTTAGATTAAAATAACAAAAATACACAGGAGAATGTATACAGTGACTTTGACATAAAAAATATCTAATTATAGAAAGCAAGTTTGTCCTTTTAAGAAGAATTCTCAGCAGGAAATGGAGAATGAACATTTTTTTTCCTCCGATATCTGAATGTTTCTGCAGTATGTTCTAAAGCTGAGATCTGTCCCAGCTGGTTTGATTTTTATCTTATGTTTTGCAGTTTTTTTTCAACCTTTTCCAGCAAGAAAAAAAATGAACCAGAAAAGCCATCTAACCAGAATATCCACATTATTACCCCGGAATTTCAGTATGCGATGAATTACCAGAAGCTCGGCAAGTGTATCATTATAAACAACAAGAACTTCGATGCCAGGACAGGTGATGGATGATGTTTCCTTTGGAAACTTATACTGTGAATTCTGCTTTTGTGCTGAATTTGTGTCTGTTATATAACAAAGTTCTAATCCTACACTGTCATATAAGCTTTAAAGCGGAACTTTACTCATAACAAATAATAAAAAATAATGTTCTACATTATTAATTGTGCAATTAAAATTAGTGCGCGCTGTAAATTGCCTCCAGCATAGTTCCTGTTTCTTCTTGCTGGAGGTTGCCATATTCTTGAAGCCCAGAGCCCCGAGCAGCAGTTAAAGCAGAGTTCCACCCATTTAAAAGTCAGCAGGTACAAAAAGTGTAGCTGCTGACTTTTAATAAACAGACACTTACCTGTCCCACGATCCAGCGATGAGGCTGCCCAAAGCCTCGCTCCTCTCCCCCTCCTCTCTACGGCGCCGGCATTGGAAGTGTGAGCGCCCAAGCTGTCACAGATGGGCGCTCACACTTGCAATGCATGCGTCAGCCGCGCTGTCTTGAATAGCCAATCTTCTGGGACCTGTGACGTGTCCCAGAAGATGGGAAGGAGGGGGGAGAGGTGAACTTCCGCTCGGCACCCGGAGAGGAAGTGAGAGGGAAGTGTCAAAACCAGGTACCCGCTCCTCCTCCAAAAAAATTAAATACCAAATGTGGCATGTCAGGGGGTCACCAGTACTTAAAGCATAAGTTCCATTTTTGGGTGGAACGCAGCTTTAACCACTTGCCAACCATGCTATAGCTGAAAGATGGCTACAGCGTGGTAGTCAAGTTCTGGAAGGTTGTCTATTGATGTCCTCCCAGAACCCTGGCATTCATTGGGCGCGCTCTGTGATCGATGTGTCCTTCGGACACAGCTGATCACAGATGGAGGTAAAGGGCCAATCACAGCGGTCCTTTGCCATGTGATCAGCTGTGTCTAATCAATGTAAACAAATGGCGGTCATCAGCTTTTCCTAAGCGCTGTCACTGTGGAAAGCCAATAACCGGTAATCCTGTGACAGCACACATTTACAATCATAATTAGGGCACTGATGATCAGTGCGGCCCCATCAGTGCCAATCCATGCCACCTTATCAGTGCCCATCAGTCCCCATAAATGCAGCCTCATCAGTGCCGCCTTATCAGTGCCCATTAGTCCCCATAAGTGCCGCCTCATCAGTGACCATCAGTGAACAAGAAAAATTACTTATTTGCTCATTTTTTTAAGAGTTTCGTTTTTTTTTTTTTAGCAAAAATAAAAATTCCAGCTGTGATTAAATATCACCAAAAGAAAACTCTATCTGTCTCAAACAAATTTAAAAACTGTAAAATGGGAACAGTTTTTCATGACTGCGCAATTATCATTTAGTGCAATAGTGCTGAAAGCTGAAAGGGCAGTGCCCTGTAGGCAAATTTTAAAGAAGAACTAAACCCTCCCGTCCTTTGCAGCCAAGGAAGATCCTTCTGTTTGATCTGCAACTGCCATGGTGCTGCACATGTGATCAGTTATGCACCAGATGTTTGAGGATTTGACAGTTTGGCTGAGAATACAAGCAAATATGACCGCCTTCCTGGCATGTTGAGAATGTAACTGTTTTCTGAAACCGTTAAATCAATGCGTTTACTTGGCGCCATTTTAATCTTTAGACTGTCTGTAAACTGACCTCTACAAATTTGGCACAGTGCCTAAAAAAAGGAGAGCAACTGAGCATGTGCAGAGCAGGGAGAGACAGTGTATTATTGGATTTTAAACAGTATAGGCACTTCTGAAGTGATCTAGCAAGTCTACTTCTGACTAAAGTTCCACTCTAATTTAATCATATATATGTACATTTACAATATAGTGGCAAAAAAACATACCTGAACCCCTTGCAAATAACCGATTTTCTGCAATAATTTGCCATAAAATGTGATCTGATCCTCATCTAAGTCACAAGAATAGACTCACATAGTTGCCAACAGTCTCGATTTTCCTGGGACAATCCCGATTTTGGGACCCTCGTCCCGATCGGAGGTTGTCCCGAATCGGGATTTGCCCAGAGAAAATCGGGAATGTTTGCAATTTGCATTTTTGGGAAGCTGGCTTCAGTAAAATGGCGGCCGGTCCCGCCGCCGCTGCTTGATCGCTCCCCCTTGTGTTCAATGGAGAGAGGAAGGGGGCTCGATCCATGCAGCCAATGAATCGGCTTCTCCCCTCGCATGGATCGGCCCCTCCCCTCTCCACTGAACACACAGCACCAGCTGCCGCTCTATGTGCTCACTGCTGGGGCCTGGGGGGCGTTATGGGAGGGGAGGGTATGCACTGATGAAGGGGGGTCTGCTGAGGGCGTCTGCACTGAGGGGGTTCTGCTCTGAGGGGGTCTGCACTGATGGAGGGGGGTCTGCTGAGGGGGTCTGCACTCAGGGGGTTCTGCTCTGAGGGGGTCTGCACCGATGGAGGGGGGTCTGCTCTGAGCAGGTCTGCACTAATGAGGGGGGGTCTGCAATAATGGAGGGGGGTCTACTCTGAGGGGGTCTGCACTGAGGGGGTTCTGCTCTGAGGGGGTCTGCACTGATGGAGGGGGGTCTGCACTGAGGGGGTTCTGCTCTGAGTGGGTCTGCACTGATGGAGGGGGGTCTGCACTGAGGGGATCTGCACTGATGGAGGGGGGTCTGCTGAGGGGGTCTGCACTGAGGGGGTTCTGCTCTGAAGGGGTTTGTACTGATGGAGGGGGGTCTGCTGAGGGGGTCTGCACTGATGGAGGGGGGTCTGCTCTGAGGGGGTCTGCACTGATGAGGGGGGTCTGCACTGATGGAGGGGGGTCTGCTGAGGGGGTCTGCACTGATGGAGGGGGGTCTGCTCTGAGGGGGTCTGCACTGATGGAGGGGGGTCTGCTGAGGGGGTCTGCACTGATGGAGGGGGGTCTGCTCTGAGGGGGTCTGCACTGATGGAGGGGGGTCTGTTCTGAGGGGGTCTGCACTGATGAGGGGGGGGTCTGCACTGATGGAGGGGGGTCTGCTCTGAGGGGGTCTGCACTGATGGAGGGGGGTCTGCACTGATGAGGGGCGTCTGCACTGATGGAGGGGGGTCTGCTCTGAGGGGGTCTGCACTGATGGAGGGGGTCTGCTCTGAGGGGGTCTGCACTGATGGAGGGGGGTCTGCTCTGAGGGGGTCTGCACTGATGGACAGGGGTCTGCTCTGAGGGGGTCTGCACTGATGGAGGGGGGTCTGCTCTGAGGGGGGTCTGCACTGGAGGGGGGGTCTGCTCTGAGGGGTGTGGCGCTCCCTAATAGGTTTATAATGGGGTGGACAACTGTAATATGGTGGGGGGCCAACTTGCTGCCCCACTAGTGAGCGTACCCACCTAAACCCAATTGTGTGGTGATTACGAACAGTTAGTAAAATTAAAAAATGATAAAAAGTAAAAAATACTATATAAATACCATCAATGATATTAATAAAGTGTACAGATTGATAGGCCTTTCTATGTGTTAGGATATACCGTAATGGATGCCATAAGAAGGTGCCATATGGTTCCTCTCCAAAGTGTTGATAGGTATGCTAGTGATATACTTCCATAAGTTAAACCTCAAAAATTACAATCCACATTAATAATAGTAATATTAATACGCTTAAGTTAGCTATTCAAAAAGGCCATAAGTTGCAAACAGTTCAAAAAAGATCAGTGGGCATAACGCCAAACAAAATCATATAGTGTTCATATAACAGTCCATAAATTGTGTATTAGATTTCTCCAGAAATTGTGAAAAAAATTCCTCAGTAAACGTGACAGAAGTGCTCTCAGTATCCTTGGTGACTTTTGTGCTCCCCTCAAGGGTCCCCACTCACCAGATCCAGTCACCCCAAAGGGGCAATGTGCATATGGATATAGCCTCAGCGGTCTCCTCGCCACCGTGGTTGGTAGGACTCCCAGGGTAATCTCCGGCTTTCGTGTAGGTAATTAAAGCATAGTCATGGTAGTTCCCTCATGGAAAAAAGGAATGAAGGCTCCCATGATTTTGTTTGACGTTATGCCCACGGATCTTTTTTGAACTGTTTGCAACTTATGGCCTTTTTGAATAGCTAACTTACCGTAAGCGTATTAATATTACTATTATTAATGTGGATTGTAATTTTTGAGGTTTAACTTAGGGAAGTATATCACTAGCATACCTATCAACACATTTGAGAGGAACCATATGGCACCTTCTTATGGCATCCATTACGGTATATCCTAACACATAGAAAGGCCTATCAATCTGTACACTTTATTATTATCATTGATGGTATTTATATAGTATTTTTTATTTTTTATCATTTTTTAATTTTACTAACTGTTCGTAATCACCACACAATTGGGTTTAGGTGGGTACGCTCACTAGTGGGGCAGCAAGTTGGCCCCCCACCATATTACAGTTGTCCACCCCATTATAAACCTATTAGGGAGCACCACACCCCTCAGAGCAGACCCCCCTCCATCAGTGCAGACATCCTTAGAGCAGACCCCCCTCCATCAGTGCAGACCCCCTCAGAGCAGACCCCCCTCCATCAGTGCAGACCCCCTCAGAGCAGACCCCCCTCCATCAGTGCAGACCTATTATGGAGCGCCACACCCCATCATTGATTTATATTTTTAACCATTTGGAGAATCCCTAGGGAAGCTCCATCCAGGGGGGCGGCATACCTAATATTGCCCTAAGCGCAGCCATTATATAAATTTATCTGCTCTGAGGGGATCTGCACTGATGGAGGGGGGTCTGCTCTGAGGGGGTCTGCACTGATGGAGGGGGTCTGCTCTGAGGGGGTCTGCACTGATGAGGGGGGTCTGCACTGATGGAGGGGGGTCTGCTCTGAGGGGGTCTGCACTGATGGAGGGAGGTCTGCACTGAGGGGGTCTGCACTGAGGGGGGGTCTGCACTGAGGGGGTCTATACTGACTCTGCTGGGGGCACCTGATGCAAGGACGGCTTCTGCTGGGGGCACCTGATGCAAGAAGGGACTCTGCCGGGGGCACCTGATACGTGGAGAGACTCTGCTGGGGACACCTGATGCAAGGACAGACCCTGCTGGGGACAACTGATGCAAGGACAGACTCTGCTGGGCACACCTGATGCAAGGACAGACTCTGCTGGGGACACCTGATGCAAGGACAGACTCTGCTGGTGACACCTGATGCAAGGACAGACTCTGCTGGGGGCACCTGATACAAGGACGGACTCTGCTGATGGCACCTGATGCAAGGATGGACTCTGCTGGTGGCAGGCGACGTGGCAGGTGACACGCACAGGGATCCCACTGATTCAGCATTATGGTGAGTTGAATGAATTAATTTTATATTACAAAGTAATAATGGAAATAATGCGCTTCAATCATCCTGACACCATAACAATCATGGTGCCGGTATGATTGAAGCGCTAACACCAGGTGTTTGGAGTATCTTTATCTGCTGATTGTTAAACTTTCTAGAATACACATATTTCTATTGTTGTGTAGGATCTGGGGCTGCTGTCCCTTCATTCCTCTCTCCCCCTTTTCCTCTCCATCCCTTATTCATCTCAGACGCTAACCACACCCCCTTTGAGCCACGCCCATTTAAGCCACGCCCACTATTTCATGTAAACGCACCCATTTTTCGCCGCGGCGTGCTTCAGGCGCCGCAGTTTTCTTTTTTATTGCTAAGCCACGCCTACAAATGCATTTCCCGCCCCCTAATTATTGTACGGCTCCGCCTACAGCCAAAAAAGTGTCCCACATTTTTTTTTGCAATGTTGGCAACTATGGACTCACACAATGTGCTTAACACACATAATTCTAATGTCTTGTGTCTTTATTGAACATATTCCTTAAACATTAACAGTGCTGGGGGAAAAGTAAGTGAACTCCTAGACTAATTAGTTCAACAAAAGCTAATTGAAGACAGTAGTTTGCACACCTGAAGTCCAGTTAATAAAATGAGTCTGGAAGTGAAATTAAGAGTCCATTCACACTTGTGCGACTTAAAAATTGTGTGATTTCCATTTACCCTGTGACTTGATGCGACTTTGGATGAGTTTGACTTTGGCTTTGACCAGTGTGATCATTTTGTTTGTGCTCCAGTCACTAGACATGTACAGATGAAAAAAATGGTTTAGATTAGTTTTGGTTTCTTTATTTTCTAACAAATTCCAAATATTCAGAACGATTGGAATTCTGTGTGAAGAATAGCTGGCTGTTTTAAGGAGTGGGCCAGGAAGCCAGCAGCCGCATCCTTAACAACCGATGACTCATCAGCTGTCAGCGGATTTCCCCACTGACAGTTGAATGTTACAAAAAGAATGCAATGGAAAATAAATGAAGAAAATGCATACAAGGCCCTTGGGGGTCTGCGGAAGGGGGCTTATCAGAATATGGAAGCTCCCACCATGTGAATGAGTATGGTACCCAGTCACCCGAAAAGTGTAAAAAGTGAGTAAAGACGCAACATGATTATTAAAGGGGGCTTCCAGATTCCAATAAGCCCCTTGCCTGCAGTCGTCCACAACCACCGGCCAGGGTTGTGGGGAAGAGGCCCTTGTCCCCATTAACATGGAGACATGGAGGGGAGGGCATCTCGCTCACCCCCCCCTTTTCCTGACCTACCGAGCTTCATGCTCAGATATGGGTCTGGTATGCATTGGGGGGGGGGGGGGGCACGTCATGTTTTTTAATTTTTTGCAATGGGGTTCCTCTTAAAATCCATACCAAACCCAAAGGACCTGGTATGCATTGGGTGGGAGCCCACACCATTTTTTTAAATTTTTTTTTGTAAATGCACCTTTTTGGAGTAGCCCAGACCTTAATCCCATAGAGATGCTGTGGAATTACCTCAAGAGAGCCGTTCACACCAGACATCCTACAAATGTGCCTGAGCTGAAGCAGTTTTGTAAAGAGGAATGCTCAAAAATTACTCCTGAATGTTGTGCAGGTCTGATCCAAAGCTAAGGAGGTTCAACCAGCTATTAACTCCAAGGGTTCACTTACATTTTCCTCCATCACTCTGAATGTTTAATGGGTGTGTTTCATAAAGGCTCAAGAAATTATATTTTTTGTGTGTTCAGTTTAAGTACATTGTGTGTGTCTATTGTTGTGACTTAAATGAGGAGCAGATTACATTTTGTGGCAAATCAATTCCAAGGGGTTCACCTACTTTTTCTTGCCGCTTTAAATGAGCACCCACTTTGTGGACCCCCTCCACATGATTGAGTTCTTGTATTTCCAGCAGGATAGGCTACTGTTAATAATACATGATACATTTAAAACAATTGTGCTCCTCCATCTTTTTGGTAACCCCTTTTTGTTCCACCACGACTGTGCCCCTGTATATAAAGCCAAACCCATGGTTTGACCAGTTTGGTGTGGAGGAACTGTTATAGCCTGCACAAAGCTCTAACCTCAACCCTACTGAACACCTTTTGAAATTAATTTAAATGCCAATTGTGAGCCAGATTTTCCCATTCAAACTCAGAACTTGACCTCCACAAATGGGCACGGACATTCTCCTAAAATTTGTGAAAAACCATGGAAAAAGAATGGAGGGATGGCCACAAAGAAGGGTAACTCCGTATTAATGGTTCTGGAATGGGATGTCCAAAAAACTCATATAGATGAAATCGTCAGTTGTCTACAACCTTTTGGCCATATAGTGTATGGATTGTCTCTTCCCATAGTTTAAAGGTCATTACAATGACTTGGTCTTGGTAACCATTTGATTTGTTTTACTTCTCTCACATTATTTTACTTTTTTCTGTGCTATCAATTATTTTTCTATTATGTTTGTTCTTCCTATATAAAGAATATTGCAGTGGTGCGTGTCATTTTTCAGTGGCATGTAGGAAACACAAACATGGAAGCTTTCATTTTTAAAGAGGCTGTAATAATAGTGACCTCTAGCAGTCTTATGTAATGTATCCCCAGTCTATGGCTGTCTTCTGAAGCATATTCCCAGGCTCCAACAACTCCTGTAGTATGCTCAAATTCTCTGACCATCTAATTTTGCATATCTGCAGTCTCTGACAGTTTTCTGCAGGATTACATTTACTAAATATTACATGAAGCAAATGAAGCCCCATACATCAAGAAATCTGACCATTTGTATCTACTGCCTTGAGTGTACCCGGGCAGTCCTTGTCGTTGTCTGAGTGTGGCACCCACCATTGTAGTTTATATTTAAAATAAAGATAGATAGATAGATAGATAGATAGATAGATAGATAGATAGATAGATAGATAGATAGATAGATAGATAGATAGATAGATAGATAGATAGATAGATACACACAGTGGGTAAAATACATTTTAAACACGTCCACCATTTTTTTAGGTAAATATATTTCTAAAGGTGTTATTAACATGAAATTTTCACCACGTTGGACTCTGTAACAACCCATGCAATCCATACATACAGACAACAAAACAAATAAGTTCAGAAATGAAGTTACGTGTTAAAAAATGGAATGATACAGGGAAAAAGTATTGAACACTGAATTTTTTTTAATATTTACGTGGGCATGATGGGGTGGTGACATCACAAGGAGGCGAGGTCTCCGAATTACAGTATATATATATATATATATATATATATATATATATATAATTATATCACCCTCTAGAGTGCTAGAACAATGTAGTTCTTTTTGAGAGTATGTAGATTTCCAGGCTCGACTGGCAGCCAAGCCAGGGTGTGTTTTGGTGATCTGGGTTGGGAAGGACCTAGAGTAGTGCTGGGTGACTCACAGGTGGTGTCACTAAGACCTCCCACTTCTTTCCAGAATCTTCTGGTATTTTCTGGAAAGGGAGGTGGAGAGGGGAGGTGAAGCCACCTGGGATGTTTTGAGGAGCCCTGACCAATCCCCAATCTGAATTGGCAGGGGGCAGGCCTCCTTAAAAACCCAGGGTCAGCCCAGCTGGGGAGGAGTTGTATCGGGTGGAATATGGATATAGTCCTTTGAGGGAGTTCCCCAGTCTAGGGGGTGACCTTGGGCCTGGGCTCGGGTGTGGACGGGACCCTCTTTCAACCCACAGAGGTGTCCTGGACAGAAGGCACAAGAGGAGCAAGAAAGGATGGCGGGAGAACACTGACGGGCCAGTCTCCAGGAGTTTCACAGAGGCAGCAAAGAGGGCTGGTGAGTGTTCACACCGTCGGGAGGACTGGGAGGCATGCCTGAGAGGCATGCCTGAGAGAACTGAGATGCAGCAGTCTGGGATGGGTGCAGAGCCAGTCTGGAGAATGGTGGTGGTGCAGGCATTGTAGAGAGGCGGCTGCAGCCAGTGGGGATCTAACTATCAGCAGCTGCGTGGCACCTCTATGGGAGCCCCATGGGCCCCGGCCTATGCGTGTCTGCACCTGGGCTGGTGGGAGGAGGAGAAAGTTTATGCCTCGTCAATGTACCTCGGCCATGCATGCTGCTGTCTGAGGTACATCGATGATGTCCTGATGGTATGGGCAGGGACTTCAGATGAACTGGAGGTGTTTATGGCAGAGCTAGAAAATAACACTAGGAATATACATCTAGAGAGACCGTCAATGCTTGCTAAACGAGCCCAAAACCTCAATGACATGCTGGTGCAATTTGAGTTTGTACGGGCCTCAAATAGAAGTTGGCTCACTGATATGCCTCGGGTCAACAGCATGTTTCCGTGTGGCCATTGTGGCACATGCAAGTATGTGGACCGCTCAAAAACCTTTAGAAATTCGGATGGTAGTCAACAATTTGAGATCCGGTCTTTCATTAACTGTGCCACAACTAGAATACTCTATGTTCTCGAATGCCCATGTTATAAATTGTATGTAGGCAAAACTAAGAGAGAGCTGCGTGTTAGATTCGGGGAACACCTGAAAAGTATCAGGCTAAAGGAAGAAACTTCAGTGGCTCAACACTTTTTGGATTTTCATCAGGGCAAAACCACAGGTCTGAGGGTAAAGGGCTTTTATGCCCTTTCTCTGACAGACCGTAGGGGTGACTTTGACAGGGTACTCCTACGCAAAGAGAAAAAATGGATATTCAGGCTTGGTACTCTTCAACCTAATGGCTTGAACCATGAACTAAGCCTGAGTGTCTTTCTTGAACCATAAACATTAGGTTTGGAGTGTTTTATAAAGGCTCCCCGATTGATCTCTTGGTTTTCTTGTATCTGCTTTGGTTGTTTTTGATATAATTTAATTCTGACCATGAGGGCCATTCCACTTTATGAGGAAATTTATTACAATGTCTATTGCGCTCTTTACTTGATGTCTGGTGATATGTGAGATTGTATTTCTTTCTCCCCCCTTGCAAATAAGTACTTTTTCGTTTGAGCAACTGATTGGCACCTTTTTTTCCTTTTCTTTTTTTCTTTTTGACTGCATTACCTGATGTGACCACAAGATGGCAGTAAATAGCTATTTGGCATGGTTTGATCTGATTGGACAGTGTTCCCTATTTAAATCAACCTTAATTCAATGCCAAATTGTTCTGAAGAAGTACGCGGAGGCGTACGAAACGTTAACGCAGCCCCTGCAGGGCTTGTAAGCAGGCCTTCAACATGCTTCCCTTTCCAGCAATGTAAAAGGGTTTCCCTGTGATTTGCATGCAGCACCATAGTTCACAAGCTAATTCCGCATCAGCAATTGAATGCAAAGTTCCTGGTTCCTGGTCTTTTCCTAACCATGTGACCGGTCATGTGATCACACAGTCTGCAGTGTCTACTATTGAGGAGAATGGTGTGCTGTGACTACACACTGAGTGCTGCTCTGAACTGACTGTTAGCCGCTCCACGCCAAACAGCAAGACAGCAGAGTCTGAGGACATCCCCAGTAATTGAAAGTGGTGAGAGCCCAAAAGGGCAGTTTCTCTTTCCCTCTTTATCTGCTTATCAATAGTCTTTGCATCTGTTTGCCATTCACCCTCCTGCATGGATTGACACACTTGAAACTGATGAACTGTGAAAATATCATTCTGGTCTAGATTGGAAAAGAGACTAAGCCCTTTCTTTGGAGTGGTCTGTCCTTTGCTCCTTATATGCTGCATTGAGGAAATAGTGTTTGTGCACTGGACATACCTAGTAACAGGAACGCTGGTCTTTCTATTTCCAAAACAACTGGTGTATACACACATTTAGTGCACTGAGGTTGGAAGCTGCTTGTGGAGGATTTCTTTCTAACAGAGGGTTAAAAAACCCCACCTAATTCAGCTATGTAAGGTCTTGTCTATTTGGATATATGTAGTTTCTTTTCAGTACTGCTCAATTTGATGCACAGTCAATACTAGACCACATAAGACTTGATATCCCATCAGTAGCTTACCCCAAGTAATGTTTGGTGCTATACTTTTTTCTTTGGATTCAAATGGACACTGCATGCGTTTTTGGCCTGCAGGCATGCTCTGCAGTTTTATTCATCAATGTTGCAGCATGGTTTTTAATTTTGGTTTAGTGTTGTGAGGTGGACTGTGTTATTTAGATACATTGTTTATCTTACATATATTTGGAATTTTTTGTATATGTAAATACCCCCACCCCCCCACTCTTAATAAAGCCTTTTTGCATTTTTGTACCATAAGCCGTAGTTGACCATTCCCCTTTTTTGCTTTCTGGGGACTCCCTTGTCTCCTCTTCCTGTTGTTGATATAGTGGGGCTGGCAGTGCCTGAAGAGGTGTTGTTGGGAGCAGTAGCCACAGGGACAGCTAGCACTGGGACTTTCTATAGTTTGCTACACCATAGGGGCCCGCAGTCCCTGCCTGTAAAGGGCCCCTGCTTTTAGGCCTGGCTGAGCCAGTGTCAGGCCTACCAAATCAGTGCTAGCTAGTCTGGAAAGTACAAGCAAGGAAGTGATGTGCTGGAGGAGTGTGGAGTGATAAACAGCAAGTAAGGAAGTGCAGGAGGAGAAGAGGAGTTTGTATATACTGTGATGTATATAGTAGTCCCAACTTTGACTGTTAATTACCTGGGCATCTCATAAGTTTCCCATCCCTATCCAAGTTTTATTCCCCACAATAAAACATAAAAACAAATGCAAGGACTGCTTTCATGCCTCTGAGCGAGTGAAAAATGTGTGCCTGGCTGGGCAGGATGACAGACGGACCAAAACACTCAGCAGCCCCTACGGGGGTCCGCTACATAATAAATAAATAAATATATATATATATATATATATATATATATATATATATATATACACCGTATTTATTTATTTATTTATTAACACTGTGTATATATAGTTCCATATAATGTATCTCCCACATGTTGCATCCAGGCCTAGCTGGGCATCTGCTTTATTGTTCTCATTGCTCCATCAGGGATGTGTTTTCGGAAAGGGACAGATAAGGACGCCGGGGATCTGTGCAAATGTTTCCGAAGTCTGGGATTCGACGTGAAGGTTTATAATGATCAGACATGTGAGAAGATGGAACTGTTGCTGCAGAGTGGTGAGTACAGAATCCTTGCTGATAATATAGAGTGTTGGTTTTGTTTTTCGTACAGGTGACCCTAGTATGGAGGATTTTTATGCTGAAAAAACTTAAACACCCATAAGCTGAAATCAGTAATTTTCTGAAATTTGGATCTGGGGCTGGTAGTGTTTTGATTCAGGATTCAGAGATTTATGACCTACAGTTCAGCATTAGCTTTGAGGTTGTGTCAGCAGCAGTTTGGGTGTTACTTTGGGTTTATGTTAAATATCAGGGTTTAGGGCAGGGAGGGTTAGATCCCAACTCCAGTCACTTTTTTCTTTTCATGGGATAGAATAGGGAAGGGTTTTTAATGATGAATGGACAAGAAGAGCTGACACTTTGGTCTGGAAGGGCAATATGTTTCTTGAATCAGGAATAAATAAGGTTTTTATTGCCAGTGGATGGTTTATTCAGTCATTTGGCCAAAATCCAAAGAGACATAAAACATCAAATTTATAGGGACTTTATATAAGGCCACACTATGGTTGCAGTGGTCCTTAGACTAGCCTAAAGCCTGCAAATTTCAATACAGTATTTAAACCATTGATGAAGGGGATTTTGTATACTGTAGTGTATCGGATTTTGGTCAGAAAGACCCAATAAAGCTTCTGGTGAAGAAATATGTCATCTGTCAGGCTTTTGTTTTGCTATCTTGTGTTTGGGGAGATTTGTCTCTTCATTTCCTGCTACAGCTACAGGAAATATGAGCCACAGATTGGAAATTTCTCCAACCAGGATAGAGAAAGCAACATTTTGTTTTTGTTTTTTTAGCAGAATAAGGAGTGATTAGAAGGTCTATTAGGATGGTATTACTATCTGTATTTTCTGTCCTGGTGACACTCAGTTCCCTTGTCTCTTGCACTGGTGTCAATGTAATGTAATAAAAAAAATTGATGTCCTTCCTGGGGGGGTTGAGCCAATCAACTGTTTTACTGACTTGAAGAAAAACCTGCAGATTGTAGTAGTTGTATGCGGCAGAGAATGTTGTTGCAGCATGTATTAGGTCCTGTGTTGACAGGCTTCAAAAGGCAAATGTAGTGTGCTGTTGATATCAGTTGGTTCCGGGATTATTCAGAATACATTGACAGGCAGGGCCATCTTAATGCAAGGGCACTACTGGGCACTGCCCAGGGGCCCCACAATAATCTTGCATTACATCATACTTGCCAACTGTCCCGGATTTGCTGGGACAGTCATGCTTTTTACTAAACTGTCCCGATATGGTCGTGTCCCGGGAAGCGTCCCAGAACCTATACTGTGCCCTCCTGAGCCCAGTATTGTGCCCTCCTGACCCCCCTGTACTGTGCCCTTTGTGTTGACTAGTTTTTGATTTATGGAATGTTTTTTCCTTTTGTAAAATTGATTTTATTGAAAGTACTAATGAATATGTTTAATTCTATCAACTATTTATACTTTATTTCTAGAATGTAGGTGCGTAAATTGGGGCAAGCTGGTAGGGGCCCCAGGGCATTACTTTGCCCAGGGGCCCATGATGCTATTAAGACGGCCCTGTTGACAGGTGCATCTGATCTGCAGTTGAGCACTTTCTGCCCTACATTTGACCTGCTGCGGGTGCTTTTGTACTCATATAGGCTTGAATGGGTCATGGACAGGAGTCCATATTCTCGGAGAGAGGCACTGTCCAGATGATGGTTAAGAAGATCGAAGGCTGCATGGGGACACAGGTGTAATGAAGGCACACTGGGGGTCAGGTTGCATACTGGACGTGCTGGAGTCATAAGATGACAGTGGACTGGGAGCACACTTTGAGTCACTGGACACACTGGAGTAATTAGATGAGAAATGGACTGGAAGCACACTAGGAGTCACTAGACACACTAGGTGACATGCAGGCTGGGATCACACCTAAAGCCACTGGGGGTACTAAGAGTATTGGAGTCATTAGATGGACGTGGATTGGAAGGGCTTGGAGTCACTGGGTGCACTTGAGTCACTAGATGAAACATGGACTGGGAGCTCACTAGTGTAACTAGATGGCACAGGCGGCTGTGTGTTTGCTCTGACAGTTACTGCTGTCACACCATGCTCCAACACACCCACTTTCTGCCCCAGCCAACATGAAAGACACACTGCTCATGCATAACCACCTCTAACTGTTAGAAAGCAAATGATTGGCCATGTATGCACAGTATCTGGGCGCCTGAATTACAGCGGCGCGGGTGTATTTTTGAAGCACCTGATTAGAGCCATCAGCTCTAATAGGCTTCAAAAAAGGTGAACTCGGAGCGCAAAGGATTGCGCTCGGAGTCCACCCAGGTGTGTTAGAAAAGCAAATGAATATTCACTTTTCTAACACTGAACCGCCTCTCCGCCAATCAGGAAGCGCGGGTCTGTTACCCGTCACCTGGTTGGCTGAAAGGACGGGCGCTGCTATTGGACGCCTATCAGGAGGAGGGGAGGAGACACATGGAGGACACAGCTCGCCACTGTCTGACCCGCTACAAGGTCCCACAGCGCTGCCTGACCCGCCACCAAGATGGGGTAAGTGCCGGTCAGCCGGCGAATGGGCGGGGGGGTCACAGTGGCAACTTTTGATAGGGCTCAGTGGCAGCATTTGATGGACACAGTGGCTGCATTTGATGGGCACAGTGGCTGCATTTGATGGGCACAGTGAGGCTGCAATTGATGATTTTTTTTTTTTCAGAATTTTTCAGTTTGTTTGCGCCCCCCCCAAAAATTTTGCAGTGGCAGCTGGTGCTCAATCTACATCATGCATTATCAGGGGGAAAGAGGTGAATCCTAACCTTGGGTGCTGGGGGAACCCATGCCAGTACTGAGAGTATCGTTAATGTTATTTAGTCACAAATGGAAAGCAGACTTTATATATAAACTATATGTGCAAATGCTTTCAATTCAGAAATCTCTACTCGAACCCTAAATTCATCCAATTACGGAACACCAAACTTTTAAAAGTCCCAAGAAAAAAGACTTTCAAGCAAATGTTAAAATAACTTAAAGCGGAGTTCCACCCAAAAGTGGAACTTTCGCTTTAAGCACTCTCCCCCCTTACATGCCACATTTGGCATGTAATTTTTTTTGAGGGGGGGAGGGGGAGTGGGTGACTACTTTAGAGAGGGCCTTCCTGTCCCACTTCCTCCTTCAGCCCACGGGCCGCCTAGGTGACTCCTCCTCTCCCCTAGGTGGTCCCTCCTTCTCGGCAATCTTCTGAGACACGTGACCGGTCCCAGAAGATTGGCTGTCTACTTGGAGAGCGCAGCATGACTCGCGCATGCGCAGTGCGCGCCTGGCCGTGAAGCTGCAAGCTTTCACAGCCGGGTGCCCACAGTTCCAATGGATGCGCCGAGGAGAGGGAGAGGAGCGAGGCTTTGTGCGGCTGCCTAGCTGGACCGTGGAACAGGTAAGTGTCTGTATATTAAAAGTCAGCAGCTAAACTTTTTGTAGCTGTTGACTTTTAATAAAAAAAAAAAGCCTGGAACTCCGCTTTAAGACCCCTTTCACACTGAGGGAGTTTTGCAGGCGCTATAGCGTTAAAAGTAGCGCCTGCAATCCGCCCTCAAACAGCTGCAGCATTGTCTCCAGTGTGAAAGCCCGAGGGCTTTCACACCGGAGCACTGCGCTGGCAGGACGGGGAAAAAAAGTCCTGCCAGCAGCTTCTTTGGAGCGGTGAAGGAGCGGTGTGTTTACCGCTCCTCCATCGCTGCTCGGCCGCTAGCGGGGGGTAAAAGCGCACGCTAGCGGCCGAAATGCGCCACTAATCCGACGGTAAATAGCGGCGTTTTACCGCCGACGCTATTGGCGGCCCGGTGTGAAAGGGCTCTTAAGTGGAACTTCACTCTCTCAACATTGACTATTTTGAATCCTTATGCTGCTAGCATTAGTAAATAGATAGGAAAGTATATTATATTTACATGATTTAAACTTTTTTTTTATATTTCTTTAGTTGCTTCCTAGTTTCAATGTCTGGGTAAATTATATCATACATCCCAGGAGTCTTCAGGAGGGGAGGAGGAGGTTCTCAGCTAAGTACATCCTGTTGCCTGGATGCCTGAACTAAGGGCAGATGGATGCCAGGAAGTAATTGCTACATGAATCATGTGTCCTTACTCAAGATGGCCATGGCCAGAAATGCTAGGGGGAGTTATAAGTGTTTCCTCAGAAAAAAAAGCATGGAGGCAAGGATTGGATGGGGGAGTTTGCTTTCAATAATAAAAATGAATTTAATATTTCTTTTGGTTTGTGGTGCTCAGATACAGTGTTGTTCCACTTTAATAAGTGAGCATATAGGAAATATATTCTAGTTTACTTCAATACACATGGGGGGTTGCTTTACAAAAGCTGGAAAGCGCAAAATCTGGTGCAGCTGTGCATGGTAACCAATCAGCTTCCAGGTTTTCTTGTCAAAGCTGAATTGAACAAGTAAAAAGCTGATTGGCTACCATGCACAGCTGCACCAGATTTTGCACTCTCCGGTTTTAGTAAATCTGAGTACCCCCTTATCGGTGGCCATAAAACAACCCCATGGTGACAACATTCAGGTCCAGCAACGATATAAGAAATAACAGACGTAATCTTTCCTTTCTGTTAGTGGCAAAGAACGACCACAGTGACAGCGCATGCTTCGCCTGCATCCTCCTGAGCCATGGGGAGGAGGGTCAGATCTACGGCACGGATGGGATAATGGCCATAAAAACTCTAACAACACTTTTTCGAGTAGATAAATGTCAAAGTCTAGTCGGGAAGCCAAAACTCTTCTTCATCCAGGTAAGACATATACTGAGATCATCTATACATAGTATGATTTATACATAAAGGAAACAACAGTCATGTAGGGGGCGAGGCTTTTAAGTGGTTGTTCCCATAGGTATTATAATATATCACAAAGAATATATATAAGTTCTTTTACAAATATAAAAA
Organism: Lithobates clamitans; assembly: GCA_037952925.1. NCBI lineage: Eukaryota > Metazoa > Chordata > Amphibia > Anura > Ranidae > Lithobates > Lithobates clamitans. The sequence continues at coordinate 100,443 of JBBGZY010003122.1, read as the reverse complement.
TAATGTATTACTACATACAAAATAGAATGGAATAGAATAACCTTCAGAGTTTAATCTGATGGCAAAACCGGTCGGATATGGACAAAAAAGCCCTGAAGAAGTGGCCTGCGCCACGAAACTTGTGGGCAGTTTTGCTACAATGTGAAGTAGTGAGTGTACAGCTTATATAACAGTGTAAATTTGCTCTCCCCTCAAAATAACTCAAGACACAGCCATTAATGTCTAAACCACTAGCAACAAAAATGAGTACACCTCTAAGTGAAAATGTCCAAATTGGGCCCAAAGTGTCTATATTTTGTGTGGCCAACCTTATTTTCCAGTACTGCCTTAACCCTCTTGGGCATGGACTTCACCAGAGCTTCACAGGTTGTCACTGGAGTCTTCTTCTACTCCTCCATGACGACATCACAGAGCTGGTGGATGTTAGAGACCTTGCGCTCCTCCACCTTCCGTTTAAGGATGACCCACAGATACACAATAGGGTTTAGGTCTGGAAACATGCTTGGCCAGTCCATCACCTTTACCCTCAGCTTCTTTAGCAAGGCAGTGGTTGTCTTAGAGGTGTGTTTGGGGTTGTTATCATGTTGGAATACTGCCCTGCGGCCCAGTCTCTGAAAGGAGGGGATCAATCTCTGCTTCAGTATGTCACAGTACATGTTGGCATTCATGGTTCCCTCAATGAACCGTAGCTCCCCAGTGCCAGCAGCACTCATGCAGCCCCAGACCATGACACTCCCATCACCATGCTTGACTGTAGACAAGACACACTTGTCTTTGTTCTCCTCACCTGGTTGCCACCACACATGCTTGACACCATCTGAACCAAATAAGTTTATCTTGGTTTCATCAGACCACAGAACATGGTTCCAGTAATCCATGTCCTTAGTCTGCTTGTCTTCAGCAAACTGTTTACGGGCCTTCTTTCTTCATCTTTCTTTTGCATCATTTTTAGAAGAGGCTTCCTTCTGAGCAGGGCCGTCTTTAAGGCAGGGCAAAAGGGGCAGCTGCCCTGGGCCCTGTCATTGTTGTGGGGCCCAAAGCAGCTGCCTCATACTTGGCAACTATCCCAGTTTAAATTCCCTTGTCCCTTGAGGTTTTATTCCTGTGCTGTGTCCTGATATCTCAGTGTAAAGTTCTGTTACTAATGCTGCCCAGCTCTGCCCTATTGTTTTGTACAGATGACTCAACCGCAGACCCTGTGTTTATATGTAAATACCAACATTGATATGTAAAAAGCAACGGCATTCATATGTAAATAGCGACAGACCAGCAGCATTCACATGTAAATAGAGGCAGTATTCATATGTGTATCATGCTCCCCTGAGGTCATATCCACCATCACCTATACTGAATGCTGCCCACTGGGGAGGTAAAGGGGCATGCTTGAAAGTCCTGCCTACAACTGTGGTCATTAAGCTTACCATCAGCCTGTTCTGCAAAGGTAAGCAAATTGGTGGTGGTGGTGGTGGTGGTGGTGGGGGGGGGGGGGGGGGTGGTAGTGTGGGATGTGCAGAGAAGGAATTAGTTTGGGGTGCACAGGTGAGCAAGGAGGGGATGTATGGAGGTAAGGAAGGTGGGTGCAAAGTTAAGCAGAGGAGGCAGGTAGAGTTAAAGGGTAGGGGGAGTGGAGAGGATGGGGGAGGTTTGGGGTGCAGAGGTTGGCATTGGTTTAAGGATGCAAAGGTGTACTGACAGGGTGGATACAGATGTAGATCATGTGTAGGGCAGCCCATTCATTTCAATGGGCTGCTCTATGAGCTACAAATGCAGAAGAAACTCCCAAACACTTTTCCAAAATCACACGGTGCCAAGGAACATCAGCAAATGCGTGAGGGTGTCATTTAATTTAAATTAATGGCACTGCTGTGTATCTGCTAAAGCTAGGGTCTCAAACTGGCGGCCCGCCAGCTGTTGCGAAACTACAAGTTCCATGAGGCATTGCAAGGCTAACAGTTACAAGTATGACACCCTCAGGCAGAGCCTTAATGTGTCTTGTAGTTCCGCAACAGCTGGAGGGCCACCAGTTTCAGACCCCTGTGCTAAAGGGTAGCACATTTCTGTGGTGTCAGGAAAGCGATTTTGCATGCTTTCCCAACACACACACAAATGTGAACGCACGCTAAATGTCTTAGTTACATTGGTGGTCAGTGTAAATCTTCTCATTACATTGGTGCTTAATGTAGAATCCTTTCATTCACACTAGTGGCCAGTGTGAATGTCCCCCTACATTGGTGGTCAGTGTTGAAACTCCTCTTTTTTATTGGTAGTCAGTATAAAAAAATCAGCATTGCCATTGTTCACACCCTCCCCTCCCCCAGCACTGCCACTGAGCCCAGGAGTCCTTGTATCCCTAGGAGTTTTCTGTCTATCAATGGGCCCCCTCACCTCCCCAGTCCATGGTGTGCAGGCAGTGAGGAGATGATGTGCTGTAACCTCTAGCAACCAATCAGTAAGCAGTAATGATGTGCAGTAACCATAGGTGTGCGCAGGGGCGGACTGACAACTCATGGGGCCCCCGGGCAATAGGAGATTATGGGGCCCCCAGGCAATCAGAGATTATGGGGCCGCATAGTATACACACACACAGTATATAATTACACAGTATACACATACATGTACACACAATATACACAGTGTCCCTGGTCCATACTGTCTATTGGCTGTCCCTGGTCCATACTGTCCCTGGTTTTACTGAGGCTGGCAACCCTGACGGGGCCCCCTAGTGGCCCAGGGCCCTCGGGCAGTGCCCGAGTGGCTCAATGATCAGTCCGCCCCTGGGTGTGCGCAGCCTATTGCATTAGGGTGTGCACCCTAAAGCTCAAACACACATGCATGTGTGTGTGTCTACATATATATGATCCCGGCAAATTGATCTCTTTGCCGGCACAGTAAAAGAGAAGAGCATAGACACTTCTCTTATGGCAGAGCCAGTAAGAGGTAGATCTTTCACATGTTCCTGCTGCTACACAGAGCGATAATACTAATGCGCATGGGGTGATTAGGGTGTGCCTAGGCACACTCGGCACACCCTGTGCGCACGCCTATGGCAGTAACTTATATCAACCAATCAGTGAGCAGTATTGATGTACAGTAATCTCTAGCAATCAATCAACAAGCAGAAATGATGTGCTGTAACCTCTAGCAACCAGTCAGTGAAAGGTAATGATACACTGTAACCTCTGGCAACCAATCGCAATCGCTGTCTGATCTGATTCAGTTAACTGATTTTGAGTCTAGCTGCTTTTTATTGTATGTCTCAAAGCAGGTGGAGAGCGAAATTTCCTGGAGGAGGGGGGCCCAAAAAATTTTTTTGCCCAGGGTCCTATCAGTATTAAAGACGGCCCTGCTTCTGAGATGACAGCCATGCATACCAATTTGATGCAGTGTGTGGCGTATGATCTGAGCACTGACAGGCTGACCCCCTACCCCTTCAACCTCTGCAGCAATGCTGGCAGCACTCATACGTCTATTTCCCAAAGACAACCTCTGAATATGACACTGAGCACTGGCAACTTCTTCGGTCGATCGAAGCCTGTTCTGAGTGGAGCCTGTCCTGTTAAACCGCTGTATGGTGGGACGTGTCCAAGATGGCGACGGTGCAGGACGCTTAGTTAAGGAGCTCTGCAGCCATCGCGGGGAATTTATCCTGTTACCCCATCCTGGTAATCTTCTCACCCATTCGAGACCACTCCCGACTTCCCCCTGCGGATGCGGACACGGAGCCTGTGACATTTTGACCACCGCAGACCGAGCAATACCCAGCTCAGTCCAGGCAGTGCGGCCGTACACGTGGGCGAGGTGAGCAATATGGCGACACAGACGGACGGGTCGGAGCCCGCTCTCACGGAGCAGAGCAACTTTGCCGCTCTGATGCACGCCATCACGGGCTGCCAGTCCTCCCTGTCTACCCTTACTACAAAGATAGACACTGTCAAATTGGAAATAGGTCTTATCAGACAAGACTTGTGAGGTGAGGCACCGAGTGACTGAGGTGGAACGCAGCATGGGAGACACAGAAGATACGGTTGGAGATCACTCGGCCTCCCTGCATACTCTGCAAGTGAGGGTGAAACATCTGGAGGCAAGGGCCGAGGATTCTGAAAACCATAATCTACGCAATAATCTGAGGATTATAGGACTCCCTGAGGGGTCGGAGGGCTCTGACGCGCCCGCTTATACCGAGCGGCTGCTACGCTCACTGTTTCCACAGGCAGCTTTCTCCCAATATTTTGCTGTTGAGAGGGCCCACAGGATGCCACCGGCCCGAGGCCCTCCCGGGGCCCCACCTCGCACGTTTATATTTCGGCTACTGAACTTTAGAGACCGTGACCTGATACTTCGCGAAGCCCGCAAGATGGCGGACATCCGACATGAGGTGGCCAATCTGATGTTCTTCCCGGACTTCTTGGTGGACACCCAGAAGCAAGTCCTTCGACGCGGTGAAGCAAGCTCTCAGAGTCAAGGGACTGTGGTATAGTATGCTATTTCCTGCCCGGCTCCGTGTACAAGACGGCGAAAGTGTTCGATTCTTCACTTCCCCTAATGAGGCCTCGCAATGGTTGAACACCTTGGCCCGTCACTAGGGGGAATGTCATCCTGACACCCAACAACTGCTCCCTACAGCGGTTTGGTTTTAAGGAATCCTGTTAGCTCACGATGTTGCTATATAAAGTTCCTTTGGCCTACTGCTCTGTCTCTATGAAGCAGCTAATCCAGACAGGATCTTATGTCTAAGGTCAAGAAAGGGGATCCTCATTAGATTGTTCTTCTCTACACGGCCTGTCATCTGCTAGACACTCTGAATGATGGACATCCTTTATGTAGGAGACAAGCATCAGTGTTTTTCGTTTTTTTCCTTTTTGACCTAGAGAGATGTGCTGATTGCCCTGATTAAGGAGCCTAACTCTTCTAATGGAGTCGAGCGATGCGCTGGAAGGGGGGGCTTACCCCCCACACTCCTGGGACAGTCTGACGAAGAGATTTGCTGAATAGGCTGTTGTGAGCCTTGATTGCTGCTCATTTTAATGCCTGATACCCGGCTCTTGGACCAAGGAATGCAATAACTTTGCTTGGCTTAACCACTTTATTTTTGACCTATGTTTTTTTTTTTTGGTCTCCATTTATCTTTCTTTTGGGGGAGGGAGGGGAAGGGGGGTTAATTGGAACTTAATTTCTCAAGTATGTGCCCCTGGCCTCAGCCAGGTGAAAACTCTGTGAATTCCCGCTTGATGGCGGCATCTCCTTCAGACTGGGACTACTGTACCCTTGAGTGGTAGGTTTCTACTTCTCGTCCTCTAGTTCATGACCCCGATTGGTCGATGATCATATCTAGCAGTAGTAAGTCTAGTAAGTCGCACCCGACGTCAGACTGGGGCAGCACTGCTCCAGGCTGAACGGAGGGCTACTGACTTGGAAGCTCAATATGCTGCTAGTAGAGATGAGGCCCACAGAGTAGACTTGCAGTGTGCTATGCGGGAAGCTGCACTACTCCGAACAACGGCCACAAAAAAATTATTACTACATCAAACGCAGTGTATATTTGAACAGAGTGAGCGGACTGGACGACTCTTGGCATGGCTGTCCAGGGAGCAGACGGTGTCGGCCACTGTGGCCAATATTAAAGACGCCTCGGGGCGGCTGCTGTCTGATCCCAGAGATATAAATACCTGCTTTGCCTCGTACTATGAGGACTTGTACACATCCAGGGTGCGATACTCTGCAGATGAACTTCAAACATATGTGGCGGCCGTTGAATTGCCCTCCCTATCGGAGGCAGCTCTTAAAGCCTTGACGCTCCACTAACCCTTAAAGAGCTCCAAAACGCTATTGGATCCCTTCAATCGGGCAAGACCCCGGGGATAATGGGTTCCTTGTTGAATTCTATAAGACACATGCTGAAACCCTGGCCGTTAGACTACTTGAAGTACTTTCTGCTTCCTTTAATTCCGCCTCTTTGCCCCCTTCCATGTCAAGAGCCGTAATTGTGGTGGTCCGCAAACCTGGCAAGGATCCTGAACTATGCTCCTCGTACAGGCCCATCTCGCTCCTCAACGTGGATGCAAAGATCCTTGCAAAGGTTCTGGCAACCAGACTCAACGCAATTATCCTATCGCTGATACATGGAGACCAGACCGGCTTCATGCCGGGCAAGGGAACGGATATTAATCTGCGGAGACTGTATACCGTGCTGCCGAGGCCGGCTGCTGAAGGGGAGGCTAATGTGGTGGCCTCCCTGGACGCAGAAAAAGCCTTCGACTCGGTGGAGTGGGAATACTTATGGCTTGTGCTGCATAAATTTGGGATAGGACCTAACTTTGTACAGTGGTTACGGCTACTCTATTCAGGCCCAACGGCTAGAATCCGTACAAACGGTATCCTGTTGTCCTCCATTCCCCTCCACCGAGGCACCAGGCAGGGCTGTCCACTCTCCCCGGCTCTTTTTGCCCTGGCGATGGAGCCACTAGCGGTACTCCTCAGAGCCTCTATGGAGGTGGGGGGTATTTCGTTCCCTCCCCTGACCGAAAAAGTATCACTATATGCGGATGATATGCTGCTGTACCTCCGTGACGCCCAACAATCGCTAAAAGCTGCTCTATCTATCATTGACCGATTTGGGGTGTTTTCTGGGATCAGGTTGAACTGTGAGAAATCTCTCCTGTTCCCTTTGACGGATGCTCCGCCACCAGCAGGCCCCACCTTCCTCTCAAAAGAGTGACGAGGTTCAAATATCTAGGCATTCAGATACAGGCTGAACCGCAAAGGTACCTAGTCGATAATGTATACCCCATCCTCCAACAATTTATCCAGCGTTGTTCTGTCTGGAAGACACTACCACTGACACCGGTTGGGAGGGTGAACCTAATCAAAATGTCCTTCCTTCCTAAATTCTTATATGCCTTTCGTCACACTCCGGTTCCCATCCCGAACTCGTTCTTTGTAAAATTGGACCAAGCTATCACCTCCTTTCTATGGGCAGGGACAACGCTCAGGGTAGCTAAACAAACACTACAGTTATCACTTTCTGAGGGTGGCCTCTCTCTCCCAAATTTTAAGAAATACTACTGGGCGGCAGTGCTGGTCTCGGTGCGTTGGTGGTTTACTCAGGACAACACTAATCCAGCGGTCAATCTAGAAGCAGCGATTCTTGGCTCATACTCTGAACTCAGTAACTTGGTCTACAGAGGTCCGAGGTACAGCCCCCAAGTCACAACACCTATGAAAACGACAGTAAAGGTTTGGCAACAAGTATCCCACTATTTTAATAACAGAAAAAGTGTCTCTCCATATACTCCGCTGTGGGGTAACCCAACAATGCTGCACTTCCAATCTGTCCCGGACCCTCAGGCCTGGGCCAGGTACGACGTCCGGACATTGCGTGATATTTTCAAAGAGGGCCAACTTCTCTCATTTGTAGAGATGAAGGGTAAATACCACCTCCCCCCATGGATGTTCTTCCGGTTTTTGCAACTTAGACATGCTGCCCGAGCGCAATTCCCTGATGGGGTAGAACTAACGGTTCACTCAGTTAAATCCCTGTTGATAGCCACTAATATAGACCGTACGCTGTCCTCTATATACCTTAGACTTACCTGCAAAGATACCTCTAAAATGCTCCCACTGTTCACCAAATGGCAGTTGGATATTCCGGCTCTAACTGAGGAGGACTGGTTAGAGGGACTGCAGCAATGCATTCCATTTATGATTTCAGCTAGAGACAGGTTTGTTCAGTTGAAGTTTCTGCATAGGGTGTATAACATCCCACATAGACTCTCCACTATTTACCCGGGACTATATGATACTTGTCCTAAATGCAGACAGTCAGTGGGGACTTTCTTTCATGTGGTCTGGTTGTGCCCAGTCTTACAGACTTATTAGACTGCAGTAGTGGCGGATATAAACAAAGTGGTAGGGCTCCACTTAGATGTGGACCCGCTGGTTTTTCTCCTAGGCATCACAGACAACTTGGCAACTGCTAAGTATACAAAACTGTTTATGTTTTATACAGCCTATTATGCCAGGAAAGAGATATTATTGCGCTGGAAGTTACCAGACCCTCCTACGGTAAAGGCGTGGCGAGCCCAGGTAAATTCGGTGCTACCGTTATATAAACTTACTTATATGGGCCGGAACTGCCCCCAGAAGTTTGATAAAATATGGGCGGCCTGGGTTGAGGCTAGGCACCTTGCACTATAGATATGCCTGAGATCCCAACTTAGAAGTCTATTAAAGAATGGCGGATGTGGTGTTTCTACCCCTCGGTACAGAGGATTTGGAGGCATGGAGGTATAAGATTCACAGATACAGTGGGGGGTCCAATGTCCTCCCCCCTACTCTTGTTTCCTGTATCATTTCTCTCCCTTTCCCTTCATTCTTTTATAGTTGTACCCCTTAAACTATTGGACTGCTCTCTCCTGGGAGCTCTTCGGATCCCTCCGCTCCCTCCCGCCCCTACTCACTTTCCCATCATCTTCCTCTTTTCTTCTCCCCCACTCTTTCACCCTTCCTCTCCCCCTTGTTTTCCCTCCTCCCTCCCCTGGTCGCTTCCCCCCCCCCCTCCTCTATGGCTGGGGGTTCCCAGAGAGCGCATTTTGGTCCCCTGGAGAAGCGAGCTTTCTATGCATTATACTTACTTACAAGAAGTTTTTTTTTAAATAAATTGGGAATGAGAACGATATATAAACTAAAACGGAATGTTAAAGTATAGTTAATCCATGTCCCTACAATGCATGCTTCTGAGATTACTGCATTTTCCACAGTATATCCTGTTCTATAAATACTCCTGTACGTGATATTTATCTTGTATTCTCAAGTGTACTGTACATTTCATTCAATAAACATTACCTGTGTTAAAAAAAAAAAAAACGCTGTATGGTCTTGGCTACCGTGCTGCAGCTCAGTTTCAGGGTCTTGGCAATCTTCTTATAGCCTAGGCCATCTTTATGTAGAGCAACAATTCTTTTTTTCAGATCCTCAGAGAGTTCTTTGCCATGAGGTGCCATGTTGAACTTCCAGTGACCAGTATGACAGAGTGAGAGCGATTAACACCAAATTTAACACACCTGCTCCCCATTCACACCTGAGACCTTGAAACACTAACGAGTCACATGACACCGGGGAGGGAAAATGGCTAATTGGGTCCAATTTGGACATTTTCACTTGGGGTATATACTCACTTTTGTTGCCAGCGGTTTAGACATTAATGACTGTGTGTTGAGTTATTTTGAGGGGACAGCAAATTTACACTGTTATACAAGCTGTACACTCACTACTTTACATTGTAGCAAAGTGTCATTTTTAGGAAACAACGGGCTGAAGCCCACTTTTGGCTGACGTCACAGAGCCGGTCCAGGCTGGCGCAAGTTCATGACAATAAGGTCGGGATTCGCCCACAACTCTGAACCGTCACCTGGCTCAGCCTCTCAGTAAGCCGGTGAGAGCTTGAGCCAGCCTTTCCCACCCCCTCCACAGCCCAGCGCTCCTGTGAGCATGAAGGGGCGGCAGAGCAGAGAGCCAGTGACTGACAGTCAAGAGCTCTCTGCTCAGGGAGCACTGAGGACTGAGCAGTCAGTGGTCTTTAATCAATTGGTTCTCAGTCTTAGAGCTAGCGGGGGACAGGGGTAGCATGGGACCCATGCAGCATCCACCCTACGCAAGTATGATTCTTTAAAAAAAAAAAAAAAGTAGAACTTTTCTTTTAAGCCGCAACTTTTTGATTTATAATAAACCCAGTCAAGTTTTTGGAGTTTTTTTTTTTTTTTTTGCTGTTTGGGTCCCACTGGAGAGGTTTCCATTTACTTTCTGTCCAAGAGACAGAACAGGAAGTGAGAGGAAATCTTTTCACAGTGAGGCGAACAGTTGGAACTGGTGTCTCATTAGAAGATTTCACCTCTGTTGCCCAGAGGTTTCCATTTACTTCCTGTCCAAGAGACAGGAAGTGAACGTAATCTTTTCAAAGTGAGGAGAACCATTGGAACTGGTGTCCCATTAGATTTCAACTTTAGTGCCCTCTCCATCCAAAACCAAAAATATTCTGGCTTTGGATATGCTTTATTTATCCTACAATAAGTTTTCCCTTTTGAAGGAATTTTCCCCGGGACACTGTGATGCAGGTTGGGAATAGGAAGTGTTTTTGGACTTGGCATTGCTTTTGTTTGTGTTACCAGCCCGTGACTTTCCAAGTCTATTGACTTTTTCTCCTGCCAAAATTCTCGGCCTTCCAAGACATGTTACGCATTGTATCCTGGCAAAGTGAAATGTCAATAATTAAATGCCCATACTGCAGGCTTGCCGAGGCTCAGATTTCGACGAGGGGATTCAGACGGATTCTGGGCCAGACAACGACTCCATGGAGACAGACGCCAATCCTAGATACAAGATCCTGATTGAGGCAGACTTCCTCATTGCCTACTCCACTGTACCAGGTAGTCTGATCTAGTATGACAAAGAAAAAAAAATACTTATTTATACACCCATGATAAATCATTTCTCTTCTACTCAATGCATTTAGAGGGATAGGTCAGGAGAAATCACAGCAGTTACAACATTTCATGATGGTGGAATATAGGACATGTGTGCCATCACCTAGGGGGTCCAGGCCCTATCTGTAGTGCTGGGAGCCACTGCAGGAGCCATCTGAAAAATAAGGGGGATGGGGGAAGAATAGTGAAAAGCTTTTCTCACAAGGGGCAGCTCCTTGGCTTAGAACCCAGACGATAGCAGTGATCATTTTAGTAGAACAAACTACAACAGTGATTGTGAGCTTCCACAGTTTTAAAATGCTCATTCCACCCAAACCAACATTGTTTGACCAGCTTATATCTTGAATATGGAATATATTGTAATAAGCTCTTGTGTTTCCCTGTACAGGCTACTATTCTTGGAGGAATGAAAACAAGGGTTCCTGGTTCATGCAGGCCCTCTGCAGCGTTCTTAACCAATATGGGAAGCAGCTGGAGCTTATGCAGATCCTGACCCGGGTCAACTACCTGGTGGCCACCAACTTTGAGTCGTGTTTCGGCAAGAAGAAACAGATTCCCTGTGTGGTCTCTATGCTAACCAAGGAACTGTATTTCTAGACTGTATTTCTTCATTTTACACTGTGGACCCTCCATGGTCCGACATTATCAGGGAGCAATGAGGCAAGCTGATCTTTTTTTAAAGTAGCAAAATAGGATTTCTTTAACAAGGCAATGCAAAGAACACTGATGATGTGCTAGGTAAAGCTACACCTACAGAGACCCATGCAAAGCTCTAGTCAACCGTGCAGAGGTCTAGTCGCTCATACAAATGTGCAGTGACCCTTTCAGAGGTGAAGGCACTCATATAGAGCTATAGGAACCCATAAAGAGGCAAAGCAACCCATAGAGAGACACAGGCATGCTTACAGGGGTAAAGTAGCCCAAGCAGAGATGTAATAGTCCATACAGAGGTGTGGTTACCCAAATAGAGACATAGTAGCCCATTTCTACATGTAGTCACTTAAATTCAGGTGTAGCCACTCATAGGATACGTCCTCCTTGTGTTCATTACTAAACATTTTTACTGTACCCTTTGGCCTACTAGAGTGAAATGTGTATCTATGGATTAACATAGGGGCTGATGGAGCTGCAGCTCCAGGCCCCTGCCTTAAAATCGGCCTGCCCAGCCAGCAGTTTAAGCCCGATTTTCTCCTGTCCATAAACTTCTATGGGACAGGAGAAGCTGTGTATAAATGGAGGGGTGTCTGGCTGCGTCTGTTTGCTCACTGTGTTTATTACAATGTCACAGTGCACATTTCCCCCCTACACAAATGGGAGAGGCTGAGTCGGCTCTGCCCCTCCCCTCCCCTCTCTCACTCTGTGAAGTCTGTGGCTGTGGTATATACAAAAAAAATTTGCGCCAACTCACAGGAGAAAAAGCAGCCAACACAACAACTTGACCTGTGTAAATGTGAAGAAATATAAAAATATAGTGTGGCGCTAGAAGTGATATTCCATAGAAAGTAGTATTAACCCTATTGGGTGCATATACATAAGGAAGAAATAGAGGGGTTTGGAGGGAGGGAGATATCACCTTCCCTACCCGCACTTCCCCATAAGTGAATGCAACCTGGAAAAAAAAGTGCAATAAAATATCTGTGTCCGTGTGCTGAATAACAAATATGGGAAGTGAGTGTTCTATAACGTGAAAAGAAGAAAAACACCTATCAGGCTGGTGTCTGGAGGTAAAGCTCCAGTTTCTAGTTTTACATCAAGAGAAATATAAAAAACAAGTTATTATCAAGGTAGGTACAATGATGTATCCCAAATAATAAATTATTTAGGAGGGACTAAAATAAATGCATATATTAATAAAAAGTCCATCAAAATCATAAGTGTATATATTTGGAGTCCACTATCTTAGGTATAGGGTTGCCAAATATCGATCATGATGTAAGAAATCAGCAGGCAGTGGTAAACCGGGGCTGCTGGACGTATCTGTATTCAGAAACAGGGTTCTTCCCTTGGGATGGTGACTTTGGCCCAAAAAAAACAGGTTTATAGTGCCCTTACCGGATCAGGTGGACTCACAGGCCCTTGGCGGTGAGTCTAACGAGCTTTATACCGTCAAGCGGTATGGAGTTGTGAAGCCGTATGTTGTTCCCGGGTGGGGTATCCCTAGGAGGCACGTCTCTGGCTCAATCGGTTGTCCCAGAAGTCATCTGATGGTACGTCCTTGGTAGGAGGCAGCTGGGAGCCGGGGTCGCCCGAAATCTTCAGGTAAAGGAAGCCTGTTTCTCAGTAGCCAACACCATTTTGGTAGGTGGAACCAGAAAAAAAGAGAAACTTCCACATGGTGTAAATCTTTCACAAATGTGACGACATTTATTAAATGAAATTTTTGCGGCAGGATACAAAAAATTTTTTTTGGGCAGTAAAAACTCGGCTCAAAAAAATAAAAAAGTCACAAGGATAAAAAGTATGCGCAGTAGGTGATGGTAGGGGTAAAATCCACAGGAATCCGACGCGTTTCGCCTCCAAAGGCTTCTGCTGGGGTATTGGGTACAAGTCTGTGGCTGTGCTGTGAAGAAGGAGCCGTGTGGGTGGGAAATTATGAACAGAACACCGGCAGATATCTGAGTGATGAGCCTCCAGGGACCATCCAAATGTGAGCTCAGTAACTCTTATCTCCCTTCCCCTCGTTTTTAACTTATTCCTCCAGCAGTAGCTCATAACTGCAGTCAAAGTGTTTAGAATTGTGTCATCAGCCTGTAGTAGTGCTTTTAGGTGGGTTCACACTAGTTTGCTATGTTTTGGCCCATTGCTGGTGTATCCACAGTTTTCCTGCGTTTTACCCACAGTCCTATCGATTTCTATTAGGTTGTGTGTTTTTTTCTGAAAGCGCACCATTATCTTTGGCATACTCTCAGAAAATGCAGCAAAAACCTGCAACCTAATATATATCAATAGGACTGCAAGCTAAAACTGCAGATACACAAGCAGTGCGGCCAACTGCAGCGCACCAGTGTGAGCCCAAAGGCTTGCACACACAACCCCCCTGCAGAACTTTGTCTGATCAATACTCCTGGCATACACACATACATGGCCATACCATCCCAGATCAGGAGGGGTGGGGGCTCCAGGGCTTTGATTGACTATGCAGGCCCTGTCCCTCCTATCCGTCCGGGCAGAGTCCTGGAGGCAGTGGCAGGCTGCTGGTGGCAAGTGGCACACTGTATCTGGTTGCATGCTGTTGGTGGCAGACTGCTGGTGGCAAGTGGCACACAGTATCTGGTGGCAGGCTGCTGGTGGCAAGTAGCACACCGTATCTGGTGGCAGGCTGCTGGTGGCAAGTAGCACACTATCTGGTGACAGGCTGCTAGTGGCAAGTGGCACGCTGTATCTGGTGACAGGCTGCTTGTGGCAAGTGGCACACTGTATCTGGTGGCAAGTGGCACACTGTATCTGGTGGCAAGTGGCACACCATATCTGGTACATGCTGCTTGTGGCAAGTGGCACACTGTATCTGGTGGCAGGCTGCTGTTGGCAAGTGGCACACTGTGTCTGGTGGGAGGCTGTGGGTGGCAAGTAGCACACTGTATCTGGTGGCAAGTGGCAAACTGTATCTGGTGGCAAGTGGCACACCGTATCTGGTGGCATGCTGATTGTGGCAAGTGGCACACTGTATCTGGTGGCAGGCTGCTGACTGTATCTGGTGGCAGGTGGCACACTGTATCTGGTGGCAGGCTTCTGTTGGCAAGTGGCACACCATATCTGATGGCAGGCTGCTGGTGGAAAGTGGCACACTGTGGTAGCAGGCTGTGGGTGGCAAGTAGCACACCGTATCTGGTGGCATGCTGCTTGTGGCAAGTGGCACACTGTATCTGGTGGCAGGCTGCTGTTGGCAAGTGGCACACCATATCTGGTGGCAGGCTGCTGGTGGCAGGTGGCACACTGTATCTGGTGGCAGGCTTCTGTTGGCAAGTGGCACACCATATCTGATGGCAGGCTGCTAGTGGCAAGTGGCAAACTGTATCTGGTGGCAAGTGGCACACCATATCTGGTACATGCTGCTTGTGGCAAGTGGCACACTGTATCTGGTGGCAGGCTGCTGTTGGCAAATGGCACATTGTGTCTGGTGGGAGGCTGTGGGTGGCAATTAGCACACAGTATCTGGTGGCAGGCTGCTGGTGGCAAGTGGCAAACTGTATCTGGTGGCAAATGGCACACTGTATCTGGTGGCAGGCTGCTGGTGGAAAGTGGCACACTGTGATAGCAGGCTGTGGGTGGCAAGTTGCACACCGTATCTGGTGGCATGCTGCTTGTGGCAAGTGGCACACTGTATCTGGTGGCAGGCTGCTGTTGGCAAGTGGCACACCATATCTGGTGGCAGGCTGCTGGTGGCAAGTGGCACACTGTATCTGGTGGCAAGTGGCACACCATATCTGGTACATGCTGCTTGTGGCAAGTGGCACACTGTATCTGGTGGCAGGCTGCTGTTGGCAAATGGCACATTGTGTCTGGTGGGAGGCTGTGGGTGGCAATTAGCACACAGTATCTGGTGGCAGGCTGCTGGTGGCAAGTGGCAAACTGTATCTGGTGGCAAGTGGCACACCGTATCTGGTGGCATGCTGCTTGTGGCAAGTGGCACACTGTATCTGGTGGCAGGCTGCTGACTGTATCTGGTGGCAGGCTGCTGGTGGCAGGTGGCACACTGTATCTGGTGGCAGGCTTCTGTTGGCAAGTGGCACACCATATCTGATGGCAGGCTGCTGGTGGCAAGTGGCACACTGTATCTGATGGCAAGTGGCACACCGTATCTGCTGGCATGCTGCTGGTGGCAAGTGGCACATTATATCTGGTGGCATGCTGCTGGTGGCAAATGGCACACTGTATCTGGTGGCAGGCTGCTGGTGGAAAGTGGCACACTGTGGTAGCAGGCTGTGGGTGGCAAGTAGCACACCGTATCTGGTGGCATGCTGCTTGTGGCAAGTGGCACACTGTATCTGGTGGCAGGCTGCTGTTGGCAAGTGGCACACCATATCTGGTGGCAGGCTGCTGGTGGCAAGTGGCACACTGTATCTGGTGGCAAGTGGCACACCATATCTGGTACATGCTGCTTGTGGCAAGTGGCACACTGTATCTGGTGGCAGGCTGCTGTTGACAAGTGGCACACTGTGTCTGGTGGGAGGCTGTGGGTGGCAAGTAGCACACTGTATCTGGTGGCAGGCTGCTGGTGGCAAGTGGCAAACTGTATCTGGTGGCAAGTGGCACACCGTATCTGGTGGCACACTGTATCTGGTGGCAGGCTGCTGACTGTATCTGGTGGCAGGCTGCTGGTGGCAGGTGGCACACTGTATCTGGTGGCAGGCTTCTGTTGGCAAGTGGCACACCATATCTGATGGCAGGCTGCTGGTGGCAAGTGGCACACTGTATCTGGTGGCAAGTGACACACTGTATCTAGTGGCATGCTGCTGGTGGCAAGTGGCACACTGTATCTGGTGGCATGCTGCTGGTGGCAAGTGGCACACTGTATCTGGCGGCAGGCTGCTGGTGGCAAGTGGCACACTGCATCTGGCAGGCTATGGGTGGCATCTGGCGGCAGGCGATGGTGGCAAGTGACATGCTGCATCTGGTGGCAAGTGACAAGCTCAGGTTCCCACTGATTCTGCATCATGGTGAGTTGAACTATTTCACTATATATTACAATGTAGTAATAGAAATAATGGATTTTGATCATCCTGACGCCATATCAAGCATGTCAGGATGATTTTAAGTGCTAACACCAGCCATTTGCCCAAAAAATCACCCCCGCCACCTATTTTCCCATCAACACCGAGACTACATCCCCCCTCATCTTTTTTTTGGGAAGGGGGGATGTCCCTGAATGGCAGTTTGGAAATGTGGTCTCCCTATGTTGCTGTTAGTAAGAGACCGCATAGCAGGTGGTATTGGTGGTGTTGCTGCTGCTCAGAGGCTGCATGGCTGATATTACTGGTGAGAGTATATTTAATTTGTTTTAGCAAAAAAAAAATTTTTGCATTTTCATTTTGTTTCCATAAAAAGGCCCACCAAAATCCTCAGCACCAGGCCCATGATGCTCCTAATCTGGCCCTGATGGATGTTTCCATCTCCTCCTCCCTGGGGATGCCTCCAATGTGGGAGATGATCCAGTCCGCCAAATAAGACAGAAAGTAGCTTAAGTTAATGAGTTCTACCCCACCATGGTCCCCACCAATCCTTACTTAAAGAGGAAGTAAACCCATCCATTTACCAGTTTCAAAAAAGTTTCATTTCTGGCACGTGCTGGGAATGTAACACTCCCATTGGTTGTGCTCTCAACCAAACTGTCAAATCATCCAATGGCTGGTGTTCTAATTATTGGCATGTGCAGCATCATGGCAGTTGTAGATTAAATAGATGCAAAGATGGCAGCTTCCTTGGCTGAAAACGATAGGAGGTTTACTTACACTTTAATGGAATTGTCCATACAGAAGTGTAGTTGTCCAAATAAAGACATAGTAGCCCATTACATATTACAGGGATGTAATAGTCCATAAAGAGGCGTGCTTGTCAAACAATTATAGTAACTCATACAGGGATGTAATGATCCTTACAGAGGTGTGTATGCCCAAATAGAGGCATACTAGCCCATTTCTACATGTAGTCACATATACTCAGGTGTAACCCCGGAGGGGAATGTGTTCTCCTTGTGTCCATTACTCAATTGTTTGACTGTACCCTTCAGCCTAGTAGGGTAGAATGTGTATATATGGATGTTTCTATCTCATCCTCCCTGGATTCAAACCATGTATGGCCAGGCTGAATGTACCCAAGTTGATCGATCAACTTAGGTACAACCAGACTGTCTAATTTTACATGCGATTATTGCTAGCGGCTATTATAGCCGCTAGCAGTAATCACTATGTTCTCCCGATGAGTAAGGCTCCCTTACAGACACTTTGTTCCTTTGCTAGGAATCTTTCATGATAATGCCTCGGGTAATATATAGCTTAGAGCTAATTTTTGCACCCACTACTCATTGCATGAACACACTGAGATGTGATGGGGAATTTATTTTTTCTGAATTTTTAGTTTCATTAGGCAGGTTCAAGGTTAACAGTGTTATCATGGAGGAGTCCTGGAAAATACATTTTCTGAAAGTTTAATTTGATGTGTGTGCCCTATGCAGAGCGCAGAACATCCTCACCTCTCACTTTTTCATATTGAGCTAATTTTCATAATCTCACTCTCCCTGCCCAGAACAATAGGAAGTATGATAACTATAATGATAAACATGCATTGTCCTTTTGTCTTCTTTGCCTCCGCTACCCTTTCCATTGCACCCCATGAGGGTCTAATTTTAGGATTTTGGAATAAATTATTATTTTTTACTTCTACTAGAATCTCAGAAATTCAGAACTCAGAATTACAGCAAATAAGACTAGAGAAGGAGGGGTAAAGGAAATCTTGCCCATTGGTGTCCTGAAGGATATAGGATCATTTCACTGCTGAACAGAAGGGGGGAGCAAAATTGTGCCCCCAAACCTCCTGGGCCCAGGTCAAGTTATACATCTCTGCACCCCTCAGTCATACCTTAGAACAGGGGTCACCAAACTTTCTAACCAAAGGTCCAGTTTATTGCCCTTCAGGCTTTAGGGGAGCCAACCTGTGGACAACGGGAGTGGAAATTTTCCTGGCATTAGTGGGAGTAAACATCACCACATTTGGTATTAGGGGAAGCAATAGTGCCCCATCATTGGCGTCAGTGGGAGGAATAGTGCCCCATCATTGGTATCAGTGGGAGGAATGGTGCCCCATCATTGGGAGGAACAGTTCCCCATCATTGGTGTCAGTGGGAGGAATAGTGCCCCATCATTGGTATCATTGGGAGTAACAGTGCCCCATCATTGGTGTCAGTGGGAGGAATAGTGCCCCATCATTGGTATCATTGGAAGGAATAGAGCCCTATCATTGGTGTCAGTGGGAGGAATAGTGCCCCAACGGGAGTGGAAATTTTCCTGGCATTAGTGGGAGTAAACATCACCACATTTGGTATTAGGGGAAGCAATACTGCCCCATCTTTGGCTTCAGTGGGAGGAATAGTGCCCCATCATTGGTGTCAGTGGGAGGAATAGTGCCCCATCATTGGTATCATTGGAAGGAATAGAGCACTATCATTGGTGTCAGTGGGAGGAATAGTGCCCCAACGGGAGTGGAAATTTTCCTGGCATTAGTGGGAGTAAACATCACCACATTTGGTATTAGGGGAAGCAATACTGCCCCATCTTTGGCTTCAGTGGGAGGAATAGTGCCCCATCATTGGTGTCAGTGGGAGGAATAGTGCCCCATCATTGGTATCATTGGAAGGAATAGAGCACTATCATTGGTGTCAGTGGGAGGAATAGTGCCCCAACGGGAGTGGAAATTTTCCTGGCATTAGTGGGAGTAAACATCACCACATTTGGTATTAGGGGAAGCAATAGTGCCCCATCTTTGGCTTCAGTGGGAGGAATACTGCCCCATCATTGGTATCAGTGGGAGGAATAGTTCCCCATCATTGGGAGGAATAGTGCCCCATCATTGGTGTCAGTGGGAGGAATAGTGCCCCATCATTGCAAGGAATAGTGCCCCATTATTGGGAGGAATAGTGCCCCATAATTGGTGTCAGTTGGAGGAATAGTGCCCCATCATTGGAAGGAATAGAGCCCTGTCATTGGTATCAGTTGGCAGAATAGTGTCTCGTATCAGTGGGAGGAATAGTACCCCAAGGGTTGGATTAAAGCAAGCAAAGGGCCGCAGTTTGGAGACCACTGTCCTAGAACCTGGAACATTTAATAAAAATCTTTTTCCTTTTACAAATAACAGATAAAAGGTGAAAGCTGGTTACACTAGGATTATCGCACTTTGCAGATCTTCATTGCTCATTGTCCTGCCTTGGTGAATAATCTTGTATGTTGGAAACCTATAGACAGAAACAACATGCTGTTCTATGGTTATGGAAGGCGAGATAGTTTTAAGCTGCATGGAGCCTATATATGTCCTTAGGTGAAGTACTAATGTTATATACAGGCGCAATTGCGAATATTTTTACATGTTTGGTCTCAGGGTTATACAGTAATTCCAGTGCTGAGGACTGTTATGTTTGTGTGGCCTATGTTAAGACTGTCATATACTGCGTGTTTTTTTGTATCTGTGTTGAAATCCTTAATAAACAGAATTTTACAAAAAATAAAAACATGCAAAAAAAAAAAAATGGCAAAAATGGCAGCAAATGAGTTAAGAGAAGACATTCCGCTGGACAATGGCAATCATTTTTGGGTGGACTAATCGCTTAAAACAAACTTCAAAAAATCCTCTTTCCAGGCAGTTTCAATGGCCGCCGGCTTTGTTACGTGCTTGCAGCCAGTCTGTGCTTTTGTCAGTGTTTTCATCCTAAATATATAGTAGTGTCACACTGTGAAAGACTCTGTTTCCTGAGCCCGCAGGTACTGGTTTATGCAGTGTCATCTCTGCCCATCACAGCATGGTGAAATTCAGTGGTGGCTGAAACACGATACTGCCAGAGCTGCATAGAAATGGCAGCTGGGAACTGGCATTCTGGATCCACTTTTATTTCCGCAGGTAGTGCAGGCACTATCACTGTAAGCCGGGTCTTAAATCTCAGCTGTTGTGTGATGAATTATGGGAATGAAAATATAAAGACAGTAGGGGATTGTACATAGCGGGGAATAGACTGTGTGTGAAAATATACGAGGGGTCTTCAAAAAGTTTTTCGCACTTTTTTATATTTGATGGAATTTTAAAAAGTGCGGAAACTTTTTGATGAACCCTTGTACCCTTGGTTTTTAATATTTCCTACTCTTTATTTCTCTTTCATGTTAATACGAAGACACCCAATTTCATTCGGCTGGATGCTCTGAGTTTCTATAACTGCTAAAACACAATTCAGATTTCTCTTCCTTGATAGCAGGGTATCAGGATACCAGTTTTGCACACAGATTACCCTGGAATCCTCACCCCCCTGCTCCTGAAAACAGGACCGTCTTTAACCGCTTATGCCCCGAAAGATTTTACCCCCTTCCTGACCAGAGCACTTTTTGCAATTCGGCACTGCGTCGCTTTAACTGACAATTGCGCGGTCATGTGACGTTACACCCAAACAAAATTGAGGTCCTTTTTTCCCCCCACAAATAGAGCTTTCTTTTGGTGGTATAAAAAAAAAAATATACAAAAAAACATTTTTTTTTCCACAGTTTAGGCCGATATGTACTCTTCTACATATTTTTGGTAAAAAAAAAAAATTGCAATAAGCGTTTATTGATTTATATAAAATAAGTGCAGCGCTAAACCATAACCAAAAATCATATAAATGCCAAAAAATAACACATGTGAAATTGTGCGTAATATAATAACTGGCAATAAAGTGAATCAACACATATAATATAGTAACTAGCAATGAAGTGAATCACCACAAAGACTGCTGAAGTAAGTATAAATGTCTGTAATGTCATATGTTAAGCTCTGTAACCAGAGTCCATGAATAAGGATGAAAGCAGTCTTCTCAGACAGTGGGAGTGCTTAGACACAGGATGTTGACTTGAACCTGAACTGCACGGAAACCACAGGTAATGCGTCATAAACATCTAAGGTTGGACACTCTTACCGGATGTTGTGGGACATATCTGGCAGTACGTCTGACAGAGCCTGTGGAGGTAGCCTCCCGTGAAATCCAGCAGATTATCCCTTCGGTCCCGATCTCAGATGGACAGGATATGTCCCTTGGGTCGCGGTCACCGATAGCCCAGATCGTCACAGATGGCGACTGTTCCCTCACTACCACACTCTCCAGCTCCAGGTGGGTTCAAGAGGTCAGAGGCAATCGAATCGTAGATGAAATCATGGAGAAAAAAGAAAAAAAAAGGGGCTCCACATGGCATAGGTCAAAAAGTAAAGGGGTTTTATTGGATAAAAAACCTTACAAGATAAAAAAGTGATCACTGAATAAAATAATGGCAACGTGGAAAGCAAACGCCCTACGCGTTTCAACTAAAAAGCCTTCAACTGGGGCTCGTTCTGAGGCTCCGTGACACGATCGCTGGGAGACCGGCGGACATCCAGTACGCCGGTCCCACTGTTCGCGGCACGCGCGCGTCTGCCATCCCTGCCACTTGTGCCGATGTATATCGTAACGTATTGAGCCCTCCCAAATCCACTTGTCAACTATTTTCAGGCAGTGTAGGCTCAAGGGGCAGCTGCTTTGGGCCCCACAACAATGACTGGGCTCGGGGCAGCTGCCCCTTTTGCACTGCCTTAAAGACGGCCCAGCCTGCAACTCCCAGAACAAATTATAGGCAGTCTAGAATGTCCTTACGTCAAAGCTGGCCATACACTGGTATTTTTTCAAATGAACGTTCGTACAAAAAAAAAAAATCTTGTCCGTACATTCGACAATGCAAACAGAGACTTTCCCGAATAAACATTTACAATGCTGTGAAGGTAAATGAGTAATATCCCTTTTCACAGAGGATAAGGTGGAACATCTATTCCCTGATCTTCTCTGTGATGAATGAAGCCAGAAGCAACAAGGATTTTGTCACTTTTGGCTTCAGAGCTGTCATTCCCTGGTTGTTATAGCTAATCAAGCACAATATGTGCTTGATTAGCTGCTTTGGAAGGCAGGGGACACATCAGGGCTCTAATAAACCCCTGATGTCTCCATAAAGAAAATCTGTTACTGCCCAAAGTTATCATAAGGGGTCTTGTTATCCCCATTGTGAAAGCAAAAAAATTAAATGAAGAAAGTGTAAAAAATCAATCTAAAATGAATAAAAATAATAAAAAAAAAATGAAAGCACACATACATGCAAAATTTTCGTGCATTTTCCCTGAAAGTTTGCATTTGATAAACAGCTGCGCAAATATCACGTGACAAAGTATTTTTTTTTTTGCTAAAAATGCTAATTTTAATGTGTGAGAAAAATTGAAAAAAAATGCCCTGGACAGCAAGTGATTGAATATTTATTTATTTTAATTTTGTTTGCATTTTAACATTTAATTTTGATATGCATGCAAAATCCCGACTGCTGATTTGATCCCACAAACCATTAGAAAATTGTGCCATTGTTCCAATACAAACATTTGCAATCAAAGTTCTACTAGTGTATGGCCAGCTTTACTCCACTGAGAGTTTCATCTTTGCTCTATGGGTTCTGTGGCAGGGTGCAGGGCTGGACTGGGACAAAAATGTGGCCCTGGACTTCATCCAGACCGACCCAGGGCACAACACATCAGGGTACGGTACATCAGGGCACAAGGCACATCAGGATACAAGGCACATCAGTGCACAGCATATCAGGGTACAGCACACCAGGCCACATCGGGGTACAGGGCCCAGCACATCAGCATACAGAGCACAGCACATCAGGGCACAGGTCACAGTACATCAGGGCACACGACATTGAGGCACAGGACATTGGGGCACTTCAGGGCATGGGGCACCTGGCCACAAGGCACATCAGGTCACGGGGCATATAAGGGCATAGGAGATTGAGGCACAGCACATCAGGGCAAGGGGCACATCAGGGCACATAGCGCAACAGGGCACATCAGGGCATATAGCACATCAGGGCACAATTTGGCACATGGCACATTATGGGGCACATCAGGGCACATGGCACATCAGGGCATATAGCACATCAGGGCACATAGGACATCAGGGCACATTATGGCACATCAGGGCACATGGCACATTATGGGGCACATGGCACATCAGGGCACATTATGGCACATCAGGGCACATTATGGCGCACATCAGGGCACATTATGGCGCACATCAGGGCATATAGCACATCAGGGCACGGGGCACGTCAGGGCATATAGTACATCAGGGCACATTATGGCACATCAGGGCACATGGCACATGGCACATCAGGGCATATAGCACATCAGGGCACATGGCACATTATGGGGCACATCAGGGCACATAGCACATCAGGGCACATTATGGCACATCATGGAGCACGGGGCACATCAGGGCATATAGCACATGAGGGCACGGGGCACATCAGGGCACATGGCACATCATGGGGCACATCAGGGCACATAGCACATCAGGGCACAGGGCACATTATGGTGCACATCAGGGCACATGGCACATCAGGGCATATAGCACATCAGGGCACGGGGCACGTCAGGGCACGGGGCACGTCAGGGCATGTAGCACATCAGGGCACGGGGCACATCAGGGCACATCAGGGCACATAGCACATCAGGACATATAGCACATCAGTGCACGGGGCACATCAGGGCATATAGCACATCAGGGCACATTATGGCACATCAGGGCACATGGCACATTATGGGGCACATTGTACATCAGGCCACGTGGCACATCAGGTCACATAGCACATCAGGGCATATAGCACATGAGGTCATGGGGCACATCAGGGCACATGGCACATTATGGGGCATATCAGGGCACATCAGGGCACATTATGGCACATCAGGGCACATCAGGGCACATTATGGGGCTCATCGGGGCACATAGCACATCAGGGCACATGGCACATCAGGGCATATAGCACAGGGCACATTAGGGCATGGGGCACCTCAGGGGGCACATTATAGGGCACATCAGGGACACCAGCATCTTACTAGCTTGTATGCAGAGTAGCGCAGGAAGCGTGTGTAGTAAGTTCTCTCTCTCCTCGGCTCCCCAGCGGCCCCTCCTCTCGTCTATCCCAGATGACGAGTCACACACAGGGCAGAGCGCAGGGTTTGCGGCGGCGACTGAACATTTCCTTGTGTTCAGTGGAGAGGGAGGAGGGGTTGCTAATCCCTGTAGCCAATAGGCTTCAGTGTACAATAGAATTTTCTATTTGTACACTGAAGAGAGAAGCCGATTGGCTGCCCCTCTCCCCTGCACTGAACACAAGGGGAAACAACTGATCGACTGACTCGTGGAGACGACGGCGGCCATTTTGTGGAGCCGTTGCCGTTTTTTGAGTAAAACACTCACGATTTTCTCGGGACAAACGCAAAAATTCGGGAAAACACTCGGGACAAAATTAAATCGGGACGAGGGTCCCAAAATGGGGATTGTCCCGGGAAAAATCGGGACTGTTGGCAACTATGCACATGGGTTGATTACATCCATGTCCTGTGCAGGGCCGTGTTTTCTGGCGCGGAGATGTACAGGTATTACGTGCACGTGCATCCCTGTGCTGGCAGGCCCATAGCTGTCTATTGGGATACAGTGCATATGAGCTGTCAAGGAAAATTCTGGCAGGAAGAGAGCGGAGCTAACAGAGGGAAGTCTTTTTAATGTCATATTACAGGCTATGTTTGAAGTGTGACCAAGCTTTATTGTTTAAAATGTTACTAAATTTAAAAAAATACATATTTGCATCAAGTTTCAATTCTCAAGTCTTTCATCCTGTTTCTTTATAATACTGTGTATATTTATTGCCCATGGAGTAATTAATGAAGTCCCCATCCGTGTTCGTTTCCTTATGCCTTTGTCTATAATTCATTCTGCTCTCTCCATAGCTCCTGTTTTAGTCACTTTTCAGATGCACTGAGAGAAGAGGCTACAAGTTTAAGAAGATGAGCTTCAAGCCAGAGTGAAAGAACACATCCTGACATCCCTATGGATAAGCATGTTCTTCACTGCTGACCACTGGATAATGCAGACTTTAGCTGCACAGAGAAAGTAGAAAAACCTTGTGTCGGGGGGGCGTGTCTGGACGTACACAGGAGAAGACGTGTCTCGGCTGAGCTCCTCCAAGGCCTGGTCAATCCAGCACCATCCAGGCTCCAATCCTCCCTGGGAGCCTAGTCTTACACCTGGGCGGCATCCTGGGCTATTCTGCTGCACGGCTGGAGAACTATTTCCCGGATTGCTTCTCTCTCTGAGTCCCGGGCCTGCAGACTGCTCCGCGCCGGAGAGGCCCGCCGCCATCTTGGGGCCTACGATCCGATCGCTGCCTCTGGCAAGCCTCCCCCTGTGAACCGGGCACTGTGTGACTGATGGTCCCGGTCGGGCAACCCTCCGTCCCCCCGGGATAATAAAGAGAGAAAGCGCCAGCGATCCCGGCCCTTCTATCCGGCTCCACGGAGGCCTAGTCCCATCCCGCGGCCTACAGACTATCAGAAGCCTCCAGAAACATCTGATCCGCTCCATCTGCATACCGGAGCCGGCGCACAGTGGATCTGCATCTCTTTGGGCCGCAGTGAGTAGCACTTCCCCCCCTTACTCACTCCACATCCTCTAATAACAGCGGCGCTCACCCGGCCGGTTACAGCCGTTAGGAAAGTCCCCGGCTTCGGCCTACCTCTGGAGGACGGCGGCCATCTTGGTGCTCCAGGTACCCCTCCAGCCTCTCTGCTCCACTGATTCATTAAATCTCTCCCTCTGCACTCATCCTACAGCAAGATCCTTTACACACACAGCTTTGTTGTTAATCTAAATCTGGATACTTATAATATCTTAATAGGCCTGTGTGGGGACGAGATTCTATACACACACCTTACCTGTCTTGCTCTGCTCGCAATATACCCCTGCACTATTTAAATGGTGATCTGAGCACATCTTACACCACAGTACCTCAAACACTCCACCCTACAGTGTCTCAAGCAGATGTAATTAACAAACGAATGATGGCAGTTCCGCTGAGAATGAACTATGTGCATTAAATGAGCTTGGAGACCCGTTTGCTCACCGAAACCTCTGCTACGCCATATTAAGCACCTATAGATTCAGAGGTAAGCTAGATTTCCTGCCACAATTCCTCTTTATTACATGGGCAAAGTTGGCCAACAACAGCGAACATATAAACCCCTATTCGGGTCACGTGAAGGTCCAAATATGGAACGCTATGTCACCAGAACACAACTTATGACCTCAAATACCCCCTCAGACCCCTCTGTGGGGATGGACATACCCATGGGAGCAGAAAACACTGTAAACTTATCTACTGTTGCTCAAGGTCCAAATCTCGACTCTTCTACCCCACGTGAGATTCTTACCCCAGACATACTAGACGCCAAGCTTGATGCCAAGTTACAGCTCCTGTTACAACAAATTACAAATAATGTCTCGTTAGAGGTAAATAAGTTAGCTACGGAACTAAGAGGAGAGATCGATCAAATCGGTGAACGCACTGATACACTCGAAAATAAATTTGATGAGATGATAAATTATGTGCAAGCGATTGAAGAAGAAAACCACAATTTGCGTCTATCAGTTTCTCAATTGCAGTTACAGCAGGAAGATTTGGAAAATAGAGAAAGGAGACAAAACTTACGCTTTCGTGGTATCCCGGAGACGGTGGGAGACTCAGATCTACGTACCTACCTTCTGGGTCTCTTTAATACTCTGGCCCCTACAGTGGTGGATATTGACTGGCGCCTTGATAGGGCACATCGGTCCCTGGCCCCCAGACCTCCGGCGGGAGCCAGACCCAGAGATGTCATAGTGAAATTTCATTATTTCGAAAGCAAAGAAACACTCATTATTGCCACCCGCAACAAACCCCAACTTACATACAAGGGGGCAAAACTTCAAATAATCAGCGATCTGTCTCCCATTACCCTTGCCAAACGCAGGAGCCTACGCCCAATCACACTCCACCTACAACATCACAAGATCCCATATTATTGGGGCTTTCCATTCCGCCTCACCGTATCTAAAGATGGAGTACAGCATACTCTACGTGAGTTATTGGAAGGTGAGGCATTTTTGAAAAGCCTGGGCCTGCCACCGCTCCCGGAAGAGGACTTAATCCCCCCAAATAATCAGGCTCGTCCTCCTCCCAATACACCCAGCCGCATCTGGACCCCAGTGAGAGACAGGTCCAGGAAACGCTTCTCTACACCTCAGCGTCTTCGTAACTCCAAGCAACCTCCTTGAAAGCACAACACTTGTTTTCCATGGATCCATACCCACTGCACTACTCGGAACATTTTACATGTTTTTAGAGTGGAAGAAATTAATACCCTGATCTGTTATGATTCTTTTGGCACTCGCCCTGCTCCTTTTGGTTTTGTTTTTTTTTTAATTTACGTAGTCTTATAACTAATACTCATTTTTCTCCCCGGTCATGAGTGACTCAGTTGACATACCGTATAATACACCTAGTTGATTTGCTAATCACTTTAGTAATGGCAGAATCTATTTTTACGCTAACAAACTCATAGGGTGAGCGGCGGGTACTTCCTAGTTCTCTACCTGGAATCTCCTGATGGAAGTCCGTATACGCCCCTACCTGGCCTTGACATCTGTTCAAGGCCCCCTGAGACGCAATTGCCTCTCAGGCCTGAGAGAACTTTTGTTTTTGTTTTTACCGTTTTTCAAGTTGGTTCTTGTTTTTTTTTTTTTTTTCTTGTTTTTTTTTCATGTTCAAGGATATCACTCTGGTGCTAAGGATACAAATGTTTCGTTCTTACTTTTCTAACCAAATGCAGTTTTATTATAGGTTATGTCTGCTGACATGTGAGTGTGTTTCTTTATCCCTTGGTGTCTGCAACCTTACAAAAGCGAATCTATTGGGTCTATATATATGGCTTTGAAAATTATGTCGTATAATGTCAAAGGTCTAGGTTCTGTTCGTAAGCGCTGGATGGCCCTGAAGGATTTCAGGGCCTCTGACGCAGATGTGGTAATGGTTCAAGAGACCCATTTTAAGTCTACTGGTACGCTTAAATTTGCCTCAAGGTTTTTCCCCACTTCCTTCCTTGCCTCGGATCACTCGGGCAGGGCGGGAGTGGCGATTTTGATTAAGAAGGCATGTCCCATTAAGGTAAAAAGATCTTATGCTGACCCTCTCGGTAGATATCTCATCCTAGATTGTGATTATGCAACCACATCGTTTTCTCTCATTAATGTATACGCTCCTAATACTGGCCAGATTGAATTCCTTAACACATTATTTGATTCTCCTCACTACCCATCGCAACCTTTCATGATTATAGGAGGGGATTTCAATCTGGTTATGTCCCCCAATAGAGACAGACAAACCCTTTTTAATACCGTGCCTTCTAAAAAGATTTCATCCCAAGCTAACTCTTTTCGCAAATGCATTAGATCTCATAGGTTATTCGACTCATGGAGGATCCGACATCCCTCCTCTAAACAGTTCACCTTCTATTCCTCAGCCCACAAAATGTATTCACGCCTTGATCATTTTTTTATATCGGCCCCACTCATATCCTATGTGACTGAGGTTGATATATCACCTATTACATGGTCAGACCATGCTCCCATCATACTACATCTTGCGCTTTTTCAGGCCCACCCTAAGTCATGTCATTGGCGTCTAAATGACCATCTACTACAATCTGAAGTTTCACGTAATATACTGGCAAAAAATTTAGAAGAATTTTTTCAACACAACATAGGATCAGTTTTAGACTTTTCCACACTTTGGGAAGCACATAAAACTGTCTTTCGCGGTGCCTGCATATCCGAAAGCTCCAGGATAAAGAAAGATAGAAATAGTCTTTTACAGTCTCTTACCGCTGCTCTGGTTGCTGCAGAGCGGAGATTGTTGAGAGTCCCTACAGTATCAAAATTACGAAGGGTAACCTCTCTTAGGGAGCAAATCAAATCACTTCATCTGGGTAGGGCAGTCAGATCTTTGCTATGGACAAAACAGAAGTTTTACGAGTACTCAAATAAACCGCATAGAATGCTAGTTAACAAACTCCGTCCACGCCCTTTCAACTCATTCCCTGATTTCCTTCAGCAGACAGATGGATCTAGAGTTTACTGCCCCCGTGGAATGTCTAGTGTCTTTGGCAATTTCTACCATAAATTATACAACTGCCTCACTCCTGAGCATGGTTTTAACTTTACTCAAGAAAAATTTAAAAAAAATTTTTCTAAAATAAAACTCCCGAAGCTAACTTCTGCAGACTTAGACAGTTTGAATACAGATATAACGACTGAAGAACTTCTGTCCATAGTTAAGAAACTCCCACTACATAAATCGCCCGGCCCTGATGGTTTACCCTACTTTTATTACAAATCTTTTTTTGATATTCTATCTCCACATATGCTAACCCTCTATGAATCCCTGCTCAAAAAGGTATATCCCCCATCTCACAATTCTCTCATTCATTTATCTCTGTCATTCCAAAGCCAGGTAAGGATCCCTCTATCCCAGATAATTATAGGCCGATAGCTCTTCTAAATTCAGATTATAAGATTTTTACAAAAATTCTTGCATCCAGGTTATCTAGGATTATCCCCAAATTGATCCATAGGGACCAGGTGGGTTTTGTGCCTGGCAGGCATGCGGGGGACAACACCCGTCGTACAATAAACTTAATAGACCTTCTAGATAGAACCTCCAGACAAGCGTTGATCTTGAGTTTAGATGCACAAAAGGCCTTTGATAGGTTAAGCTGGCCCTATATGTTCAATGTTTTAGAGATGTATGGCTTTGGGGGTCCTTATCTGAAGGCTTTGAAGGCTATATATTCAACAATCACAGCTCAAGTACAGATGTCATCCTTCATGTCGCCAAGCTTCCCTATGACTAACGGTACTCGACAGGGCTGTCCTTTGTCGCCATTGCTTTTTATTCTCTGCCTAGAACCCCTGGCCGAGTCCATCCACACCCATCCGGATATTCAGGGGGTGGTAATGCGACAAGGGGAATATAAACTATCACTCTTCGCAGATGACATCTTGCTCACGATCACTAATCCAATGATTTCCCTCCCCTCTCTACACAAATTGTTGTCTTCCTTTGGGGCCATCTCGGGCTATAAAATTAATACGTCTAAAACTGAAACTCTGCCCATACATATCCCATTACCCATACTAGACATGTGCATTTCGTTTAGTTCCGAATCGAAATTCGGACGAAATTTTCATTATTCGGACATTCGGACGCATCCGAAATACCGAATTACAATACTAACGAATTTAAACGAATCCGAAATGTTTCGAATCAAAAACCCACGGACGAAATTCGAATCGAATTCTAAAACAAATTCGAAATCTATTCGATTCGAAAACAAATTCGAAATCTATTCGATTCGAAAACAAATTCGAAATCTATTCGATTCGAAAACAAATTCGAAATCTTTTCGACTCGAATTCGAAAACAAATTTGAATCGAATTAGAAAAAAATATAAATTGATTTCTAAAAAAGAATACAATAAAATAGAATATAAAATAATAAAACAATAGAATAAAAATAAAAGAATAGTAAAGAATAGAATAGAATTTAATAGAATGTAATAAAATACAACAGAATATGACCATCTTCTGAAATTCGAATTTCGAATAGTATAAATTCGAATTCGAAAATAGATTGGAAAAGAACAAATATCAAAACAATGGAAACGAAAATAATATATATTATATATTATTCTATGCAGTTCTGTTGTTTTTCTATTTTTTTTTATTATTTTACATTCTATTCTAATATGAAATCATTCTATACTAAATTTCAATTTCGGAAGATGGTTATATATATATATATATATATATATATATAATTCTATTCTTTTCTACTCTATTCTAATCTTATCTAATGGAATTTGAATTCATTCTATATGAATTTCGAATTTCAGAAGATGGTTATATATCTAAATGTAAAACCATTTTCCGAAATTCAAATTTCATATAGAATGAAATAGAATTTGAATAGAAAAGATTAGAATAGAAATAGAAAATATACAAGAAAAACAATAGAACAGAATAGAATAAAATATAATATATATATTTTATTCTATTCTGTTCTATTGTTTTTCTATTCTATTCTATTCAATTCTAAACTTTTCTATTCTAATTTTAATTTATTCTATATGAATTTAAAATTTTGGAAGATGGCTATATATATATATATATATATATATATATATATAAATATATATATATATATAGCCCTCTTCTGAAAATTTGAAATTCATATAGAATTCAATTCTATATAGAATTTCAATTCAAATTTTAATAGAAAAAAATAGAATAGAATAGAATAGAGTAACAATAGAACAGAATCGAATAAAATATAATATATTATTCTATTCTGTGCTATTGTTTTTCTTGTCTATATATATATATATTTATTTCTGATCTGATCTATTGTTTTTCTAAGATATTATTTTCTATTCTATCCAAATTCAATTTCATTCTATAAGAAATTCGAATTTCGGAAAATGGTTATATATATATATATATATATATATATATATATATATATATATATATATATATATATATATATATATATATATATATATATATAATATATATATATATATATTATATATATATATATATATATATATATATATATATATAAATAAAACCATTTTCGCATTTGAATATAAAAGATTAGAATAGATTAGAAAATAATAGAAAAGAATATCATAGAAAAACAAAAGAACAGATCAGGAAAAAAAAATTATATACACACACATATATATATATATATATAACCATTTTCCGAAATTCGAATTTTATATAGAATGAATTCGAATTAGAACAGAATAGAATAAAATATAATATATATATTAGATTATTTTCTGTTCTATTGTTTTTCTATTCTAATCTTTTCTATTCGAATTTGAATTCATTCTATATGAATTTCGAATTTCAAAAGATGGTTTTATATATATATTAACCATTTTCCGAAATTTGAATTTCATATAGAATGAATTCGAATAGAAAAGATTAGAGTAGAAATAGAAAATAGACTAGAAAAACAATAGAACAGAATTGAGTAAAATACAATGTGTATATATATTATATTTTATTCTATACTGTTCTATTTTTTTTCTATTCTAGGTTACCCTGCTCTTGAGTTTGATGCTGAATAAAAAAACTCATCCATGTTAGCATAATTTCGAATTCTCCACCTGACCGAGTCCCACGTCTCCCCTAAGGTCCTCATTCCATGCCAGAAATCATCAGATATCCCATCCTGACCATTTATGTGAGGGCTTAAATATGGTAGTTAGTTAGTTACTCCATGTCTGACCCTATACCATCCTATCAAATATAATGAACAACTGAGATGGTCAGGTTGAAAACAAAGTTCCATTTGGTTTGTGATGATTTGGCATGGAATGATCCCCTACTAAGTCCCACCTCATACCTCCTGCCCTGCCCTGCCATTTTCCTGTCCAAGGTTAGCTACTGATCTGGTAGTCTAACTTAAATAGTTGTCCTTTTAAAACAACTGTGTCATTTAGTATCATTAAAAATAAATGGGACAGCTGTATCTTTTGTACATATAAATTAAAACTTTAAAACATTCAGTTCGTGAAACTTACCTGCTAAAAGTCCTCCTAACTCCTGTTGTTTCCACTCCCTCTGCCTTCTTCTCAAATCTCCAATACTTAGGACACTGGAACACAAACGCATTCCCTTTAAGTTTGGGATAAGCAAGCAACACCATGAAGGGGAAAGGCAAACCGTTTGGCAGTGCGACTGCGCACATGGTCATGCAATATGTCAGGAAAGCACAGACCATGCATGAGTGCAAACAGCACCTTGGAGGATTGCCTTCTGTCGGGGTTTCACTACCTTGACAGGTGTCAAAACTGGCTCAAGCTGCTGGATTTGTATTTATTAAGTTAATAAAAATGTTGTAGTTTTGGTTGTTGTGTTATGCAGCTTGCCAACCTGGCTGTTGCTTGCTTACTCCTATACTTGTAGTACTGGTGGTGGAAATAGTGGTGATACTGAGTCTGCTGCTATGCTAATATACATACAGACACATGAAAATGAAGGCCTACAATGGTACTACGATTCTCCTATACCCCCACCACCAAAATGTTTTTTCGTTCAACCCTCTAATGGCACCTACATCGTGGCAAAAAGTTTTTTGCTGCTAATATATCCAGTTCACCAAGATATTCATGCAATTTCCAGGCCACATTGTTGGCAACATGGCACTTGAAAGTTGCCACTCTGGAAAGTCATCATCCACAACAAGGAAGGAAAGACTGTTATCGCCTTGCCGTGAGTCAGAAATAGGTGAGTTGCTCAACTGCCCACATACTCCCCCATCCATCATTGATTTCCATTCATTTATGTAACTCTTGTTTTATTTGCCAATGTAGTGTAAGTACCACTGGAATGAGTGGATGAGACTTCATCATGACAGACACATACAAGTTGAAGACTTCACAGGTACGCATTAACCATACACATCTTTTAGGATGTAAAAATAACGGCAAACATGTATGTAGGGATGCACAATAGCAGTATTGGATACTAGTAATTATTTCTCTGTACTCGTCTTCAATACCAAAGACCATTCAGGTGCATCCAGGTACTGTTAGAGAGTGTGACGCCAGCTTCACAGTTTATCAGGAAGCCAGGCCTCCCAGATTCTTGATTGGCAGTCATTTGGTATTGACGAATACAGATCAAAAATTGCTCGTATCCAATATCGGTATCAGTGGATCTCTACATAGAGGGAATCTCAAGTGATGCATGCATGTTCATTTCAAACCTAAAATCAAGAAAGCTGTATACTGAACACTTATACACTTTTCCAGATCATTATATGTTGTAGTCCAAAGTTTCTGTAACAGAAATGGAAATAGTATTAGTATTCATTACTAATACTTTTTCCATTTCTGTTACTGCAACTTTGAACTAGAACATATAATGATGCGGAAATAAAAAGAGGATAGTAAGGTCAGCGAGCCAGTATAATACCTAGCTAAATCTAAATGAAGTTGTTGGTGACAACTGGCAAAGATGTTCTTTTTAAGTTGATGATTACCATGTGTGATAGCATGTGTGTTATTATCAAGCAATAAGCAACCAGATATGTAATAAACTGTAAAATATCACATAATAATCAAAATAAAGGCACTAAAGTATGCTTTTATTTGGCGAAAATTATTTGCATTTATTTGCACAAACAAACGTAGAAAAATAACATGTATGTTAACACGTATACATATATATATATATATATATACAACTCTAAACAAAACGGTGAACTGAGCTGCTTTGGGTCCTGGGGCAGAGGAAGAACTAACCCTCAGTTTTCAGAAGGAGAGGGTTCTCTGCTGCTTTCTGTACTAACAGACAAGCTCCCAGGCAATGGAGCATTGTGCCTGGAAATTGCTTCCATCAATGAGAGTCTCAAATGCTCCATTGCCTGGTTGTGCTGTTGGTTTACCCGGCTCAACAACAATTCAAAATGGTCCATTTGCTGTCTGCCTATGAGATGTATGGTCCGGGTAAGCCTTCTGATGTCCCGTGACTGCCTTCGATTTTCAGTTGTCAATCTCCTCACCTCACTAAGGAGCCTCTCAATTTGTGCAGTTAAGCCCGGTGCAGTTGGCACCTGGACAGGAGGTGGCGACTGCAGTACATGCACACTGGGAGCAGCAGTACATGGTGGCAGCAGCATGCCTGAACTTTGGCCCCTGACCTCCTCCTCTGGCCATGGGGAGAAGGCAGGAGTCTGTGACATAGCAGGTCTCAATTCTGGCTCATTCTGCAGCTCTATACCCTCCAAAATAAGGACAGGCGAGTGCGGGCTGCACTGCGCTCTCCCCTCTGGCTGGTCTTGTTGATCTAAAATAGAAGAGATAGAAAATGTTGACGATAGCATTCATAAACAATTCTAGGTTACACATACAAACATTAGGGTTGATTTACTAAGGCCTCTTTCACACTGACGATCCGTATGTCCGTTTTTCATCCATCCATTTTCGGATGAAAAACGGACATACAGTCATCCCTATGGAGCGTCGGATGTCAGCGGTGACATGTCCGCTGACATCCGACCCGCTCCGATCCGAAAAGTGTAACGGAGGAAAAACCTACTTTTCCCTCCGTTTTCGGATCGGATCGGATGACGACGGACACTACAGACCGTCATCATCCGATCCCCCCATAGGGGAGAGCGGCGCTCTGACACGTCCGTCGCTGCACAGTGTGCAGCGATGCACCTGTCATCTTCCTGCTCAGCGGGGATCGGCGGAGCTATCCCCGCTGAGCAAGCGGATGTTCACGGGGCGGATCATGACTGATCTGCCCCGTGTGAAAGAGGCCTAACACTGGACACAGTGCTAACTCTGGTGAAGCTATGCAGAAACCAATCAGCTTCTAACTTTAGCTTGTTTAATTAGGCTTTCCCAAGAAAATCTGGAAGCTGATTGATTTCTCTGCAGAACTGCACCACATTTTACACTGTAATTTTGTGTAAATCCACTTCATTGTTTACTACTTTAAAACACAACACTTCACTGTATGATTTCATGGAGAAGTGATTGAAGTATGAGTTGTGTGTATGAAAATGGATGGTAATATCTTTTATATGTTAACCCTTTCATGACTAAGCCTATTTTTGACATTTGGTGTTTAAGTAAGTTAAAATCCATATTTTTTTGCTATAAAATTACTTAGAGCCCCAACATTATATATATTTTTTTGCAGAGAATCTAGAGGATAAAATGGTGATTGTTGCAATAATATTTATCACACCGTATTTGTGCAGCGGTGTTTTAAACACAACATTTTCTTGGTAAAAGGGACACTTTCATGAATTTTAAAAAGAAAAAAACAGTAAAGTTAGCCCATTTTTTTTGTATAATGTGAAAGATGATGTTATGCCGAGTAAATAAATACCAAACATGTCACGCTTTTTAATTGCACGCACTCGTGGAATGGTGACAAAGTACGGTACCTAAGAATTTCCATATGCGACGCTTTAAATTTTTTTTACGGTTACCAGGTTAGAGTTACAGAGGAGGCCTAATGCTAGAGTTATTTATCTCGCTGTGACGATCGCGGCGATACCTCACATGTGCCATTTAACCACCATTAACATCTGCGGGCGCAACTTCCGTATGCGTTTTTTAGTGAGCGAGCTCGCGGGGACAGGGGCGCTTTAAATTTTTGGATGACTTTTATTGCTGTCACAAGGGATGTAAACATCCCTTGTGACAGTCATAGGTGGTGACAGGTACTCTTTATGGAGGAATCGGGGAACTAAAAGACCCCCGATCCCTCCTTTGCACTTCACAGTATTCAGATCGCCATTTTGGGCAATTCTGAATACTGTATATTTTTTTTTAAAACAGGCGCCACTGGCAACCGAGTAGACGGGAAGTGAGGTCATGACGTCGCTTCCGCATTTACAATTAGAAGACTGGAACGAAGCCGCTCTCAGCTTCGTTCAAGACTGTCAGCAGCCGGCAGTAGCCGAGGTGGCAGATTGGTGATCAGGCCTCCCGATGGATCGGGAGGCCTGGTAAGAGCAGCAGGAGGCGGCGGAAGGGGGGGGTATGGGGGGGAGTCCCCTCTTGCTCCTCCGGTATAACAGCCGAGCAGCTTTTAGCCTCATCGGTTGTTATACTTGGAAAGCCGATCGCCCGCTCTACAAAACAGTAACGGGATGATGCCTGCAGCTGCGGGCATCTTCCCGGTATAACCCCTGAAAGTCTATGCTGCACATCTGCGTACGCTCGACGGGAAGGGATAATAATGACTGTGTGTAATGTGTAGATGATTATGGTGTGTCCTGTTTCTTTATATTGGCAGCTTGTGTACTTACCCTGAGGAGTATTGGGCCGCTGTTTTCTGCCAGATGACGCTGGAGGGATACGGCTGAGGCTTTCTGTTAAAGATGGAAGAAAAGAGTCAAGGTAATGTTCCAGATAAAGTTAAGTCAACAGCGCTATTTATTTTTGCCTGTTATAAGTTGTACTACAACATCAAAGCATTATAAATAAAAGTTACCCCAGATGTATCCTGACTCCTTGTGTCATAAATTACTGTATTCCTAACTTATTGGCCAAACTGTAATTGCCCAAAAATATACTGACACAAAGATCGAAGTAAAATGTCTGTTTTCTTTTGGTTGACGATCCTTTGGAGGCAAAGTATCAAAAATGTTTCCCTTGTATCTGTGTAAACTACTTCCATGGTCCCTCCCTACCGCTCGGCACCGACTCGGAGACTAACCACATTCTGCAGATACACCATTGTAACTACCAGTTAATCCACCATAACTGGCATTCCACCGGGGACCCATACCTTAGATGGGTCCCAATCATCTGAGCACAGCAAGTTATTTTAAAATACCTCCAAAGACCCAACCGAACGTACCCTGCAAAATAAACAAAAACAACCAATACAACAAAAAAGTAAGCATAGAAGGAACCAAGCCGATGTAGGGAGGGAGGGCGGGCAGGAATGCTTCTCCTCCTCGTGTACTCCTAGGATGTCTGATTTCACCTTGTCTCCCCCACACTCCTGGCTTTTTGCAGTCCCTCCTCCACGCTGTCTGCCCAATCCCCTGCAGCCCCATGTTGTCTGACAACTTGTTTTTATCCCGACTTGCCCGGCTTCCCTATGCTCCTAATCATGCTAGCACTACGTTGTTTGTTTTATGTTTGGGCTTCGAGCTAATACTCTGTCTGTACTCACAAAAAAGTGCACTGAGGTGAAATAAAGTGGATTGTGTACCCTACTTTGTCATTTTAACACTACAGGTGATAAGGCTTACCGGTACGTAAAATGAATATTATTTAGGAGATATCCTCCTCAGATGCAGCCGCTGAGGCCAGCAGTGGTGCATGCGCTCTGAAGGTCCGCTGGACCCTGCAGAAAAATCAAACCTCTTCACCAGTAAAAGGACTCCCACGCACATGCGTGGGAGAGACCTCATTGCAGCTCCGGCCACTCAGAAGCGCCGGAGCCCGCGACCGCGGAAGAGACGGTGAGGCAACGTGTCAGCCCGCTCAGCGCTGACCGGGTCGGCCTGCAGGGGCCTCATTCTAAAGTATTTCATAGAAATTCATAATGTGCAATGCATACTAGCACATTATGCCATTGTCTTGCAGGTTTCTTTTTTTTTTCTTCTGTGGTTTAAAGCCGCTTTAATTTGCACTGGAACTGTAAAATCAAATCTAAAGTTGCTAATGTGTTAAAACAGATGTTATATTTTTTGGCAAATTGAACAATGAACACTTTTGTGAATATCCTTTTACATATACTATACCCCCCTCTTTTATTACACAATCCCATGCTTACTTCAGTATCCTCAGTTCCCCCCCTTCACTTCACAGTTTCCCCTTCACAGTCGTGTTCTGAAGGTATGAGGTGTCATGTGTGTATGAATTTGAAAATGGACCTTAATAATAATAATAATGTGTATTAGATGATAATGCCTGTGTGTATATAATATCATGGACATCGATGAATGATGATGATGGTGTGTCCTGTTTCTTTCCAGATTCCACTACTTACCCTGAGGCGTAATGGTCCGCTGCTTCCTGCCACTTGATGCTTCTGGAGAGTCCGGGATACGGATCGCGCTTTCTGTTAAAGATGGAAGAAAAGACAAGAGTCAAGGTAATGTTCAAGATAAAGTCAACAGCTTTATTTATTATTTTTGCCTGGTATATGTTGGAAGACAACAACATATTTTTATAATCAAAGCGTAAAAAAGTGCACTGAGGTGAATTAAAGTGGATTGCATACCCCACTTTGTCATATTTTTACCTACAGGTAATCCTATAATAAAGCTTACCTGTAGGTAATATGAATATCCCCTAAACCTGTACGGTTTAGGAAATATCCACCTCGGATGCAGCCGCTGATGTCAGTGGCGGTGCATGCGCTCTGAAGGGCCGGTGGACGCCGGACGGTTCAGAAAAATCAAAGCACCTCGCTGGAAACTGGACTCCCACACACATGCGTGGGAGAGACCCCATAGCGCCTCCAGCCACACACAGCGTCGACGCCCGGAAGAGAAGGCGAGGCAACGTGTCATAGCGCTGGCCAGGTTGGGCTGCTGGGGCCTCGTTTATTTTATAATGTGCTAGTATGCGATGCATACTAGAACATTATGCTATTGTCTTGCAGGTGTTTTTTTTTTCTTCCGTGGTTTACTACCGATTTAATTTGCACTGGAAATGTTAAAATCTAAATCTAATCTGAAGTTGATGATGTGTTAAAACAGATGAGATGATATATTTCTTGGCAAATTGACCAATTAACATTTTGGTGAATAGCCTGCCCTTTTATAGTACACCACCCTCGTTTATTACACAATCCCATGATTGTTTTAGTTTCCCCATGACAGTAGTGTTCTGATCTGAACACCCTTCACAATGGTATCTTCTCCCCCACCTTCATAGCACCTGAGTACACCTGTGTCCTCTGCCCTCCCCCTTTGCATCCTAACCCCCCTGCAACTCGACCCTCCTTCACATCACAGCCTCGGCACCTCTGGCCCCCTTCACATTACACAGCCCCCTGCATATTTGGCCCTCATCACATTACACAGCCTCTGCACCTTTGACACTTTCACATCCCTCCTGCAGCGCTGCCCCATCCTACCTTATTTGGGCACACAGAGCCGGAGACACAGCAGCATTGAATAATGGGTGGGAGCAGGAGATGCTGCTGAAGTTAACCAGCAGTTGATTGGTTGCTAGGGCCGCATAGCAACCAATGCCCTGCTATTTAACTTGTGAAGTTATTTTCAGCAGCTCTGCGATAGTGACAGCGGCAGAGGGAGGCAGACAGAACCGTCACCTAAATGGCTGGATTGTGGCGTTCCAGGTGGCACAGTGACTTGGTCCACATCTGGCCCACAGTCCGCCATTTAGTGATGCCTGCTTTAAATGTTAAAGAGGAGGGCCAGTCAAAAAAAAAATTAAAAGTCAGCACCTACAAATACTGCAACTGCTGACTTTTAATTGGACACTTACCTGTCCCTGTGTCCAGCGATGCGGGGGATCGAAGCCCCGCTCGTCTCCCCCTCCGTTCAGTGGCGCCGGCATTGCAACTGTGGGCGCCGGGCTGTGGCTTCACTGCCTGGCACCCACTGCGCATGCGCGAGCGGCGCCGCGCGCCGTGATTGGCTGCTCAGTCACCTGGGACCTGTAATGGGTCCCAGATCATTGACAGGAGGGAGGGAGCAGAGCTGAGCCCTTCCTGTGCCGAGGGGGAAGTGATGTCACTAGCGCAGGCACTGGAAGAGGCAGACTACGGGGGACCACCTAGCAACAGGCATTTAGAGGTAAGTAAAAAAAAAATATCCAAATTTTTTTTTTTTTTTTTTTTTTTAGGCACAGTCATGACTTTTTTTTTTTAGGGTGCAACACCACTTTAAATAGAAGTTTATCATTAATTTTACATCTTTTGTTTTTGTGTTAGGTACTCACCATAATGTCGATGGGATGTACTTGGAGCTGATCGCTCTACAGATGATGTTTCTCGATCTGGAAAACATGTATGTAAAGAAAAAAGTAAGTTTCACATGCATAGTCATAAAAAATAATAGTGAGCTTGAAACAACCATATAACAGCAATATATAATGATATATTTCATTTTACTCACCACTAGCTCTCTGATGTGGACCCCTGCTGCTGACTCCAGGGACATCCTCTGCCAGAAGGCCAAGGCCATCTTTCAGCTTTACCTCCCACTCACGTAACTCAACAGGCTTTCCCCTAATATGTTCTCCCCGTAGACGCTTCTTCAGCTTTTTGATGACTGCCGCCCGACAATCATAGAATCTGCACATGAAAAATAAACATTATTAGTTACATAAAATAGAAACCAAACATTTATTTTTTTGAAAAGCAACCTGTCGTTTCACACAGTGATGTTTTTTTATGTTACAATATTTCCATGTATGTTAATGTTCTCTTCTGTATGTGGCTGTGCTAAATAAATAGTTTTGTAAAGTAGAACTGTTAATTTTTATTGACTATTACACTGTGTATTTTTTACAAATGTGTGTTCTAAGAGCCCTTTCACACTGGGCCGGTTTGCAGGCGTTATTGCGCTAAAAATACCGCCTGCAAACCGACCCGAAACAGCCGCTGGTGTCGGGCTTTAACACTGAAGCGGTGCGCTGGCAGGAGAAGAAAAAAACTCCTGCAAGACGCAACTTTGGAGCGGTAAAGGAGCGGTGTATTCACCGCTCCTTCACCGCTCCTGCCCATTGAAATCAATGGGACAGCGCGGCTATACTGTGCCAATACCGCGGCAATACCGCGTCTATAGCCGCGCTATACGAGCGATTTTAACCCTTTTTTGGTTAAAACCTTAACGCTGGCGGCCGAATACCGCTGCAATAACGACGGTAAAGCAGCGCTAAAAATAGCGCTGTTTTACCGCCGACGTCCCCACCGCCCCAGTGTGAAAGAATATTGGAATAATTACCTGTGTCTGACGCCAGTGGTGGGCCTGCGAAACTTGGAGACCACATTCACGGAGTCCCGGACTCGTCCCCAGCCTGCTGCTTTCTCGGATGTTGGCACGGTTTGGCAGAAGAGTGTGACTTTTTCTCTTAGGACTGCAGCAACCAATGCAGCATTCTCCTCTTGTGTAAATACAGGCCCCCTTGATCTTTGTCGCTTGCTTTGGTGGGGTTGCTGCATGTCTGAGTCCGCACTCTCTGATGTAGTGGGGGACACATGTCTCCGTTTTTGGCCATGCTTCCGCTCCACTCCACCTCCACACTCTCTTCCAGGCCTTGGCTCCACTACAGGCCTCCGTTCACCTCCACTCCTCTCCCCTCCACTCCTCCTCTCCCCAACAATACTCTCCCCTCCATGCCTCTCCTCCCCTCCACTCCTCCTCTCCTCAACAATACTCTCCCCTATACGCCTCTCCTCCCCTCTACGCCTCTCCCCTCCACGCCTCTTCTCCCCTCCACGACTCCTTTTCCCTCTACGCCTCCCGTCCCCTCCTCTTCTCTCCTCCCCTCCACACCTCTCTTCCCCGCCTCGCCCCTCCCCTCCACGCCTCCCCTCCCCTCCACGCCTCCCCTCCCCTCCACGCCTCTCCTCCCCTACACGCCTCCTCTCCCCTCCACGCCTCCTCTCCCATGAGTCCCCTCCTCCACTCCTACGTTCCCCTCCACTCCTCCGCTCCCCTCCACTCCTCTGCTCCCCTCCACTCCTCTCCCCTGAGTCCCCTCCTCCACTCCTCCGCTCCCCTCCACTCCTCTCCCCTGAGTCCCCTCCTCCACTCCTCCGCTCCCCTCCACTCGCAGTCACGGCAAAAACTCTCATACCAACACACTCACTAACACCAACATTCTCACTCACTAGACGACTCACACGTCCATTATCACTCCCAGACATTCTAATAGTAATTGCAACAACAACTACCAAACCACACAAAAACAACTACCACAACAACTATCTCACTCTCTGCTCTCTGCTCCTCCCAGCTCCCACCCACACTCACCTCACCCTACCAATGCACAGTACACCCTCTCAAAATGGTGCACAGGGGCGGAGACTAATTAGCTGGCTAGCCGCGTGTTGAAAATGAAAACGAAACTAAAATACGAGATTACTAATGACCGCGATGTATTTACGAATGTACGAATCCATTCGAAGCACGCTAGTAGACTCGAATCAACAAAAACAAAACAATGTTACGAAACTACGAATCAACGGGAAAGAAAGCATAAGCCAATCCCACAAAAGTAATAATTACTAAATTACGAGAAGCGTAACGAATAGAATAAACAAAAATGACAAACAAAATTACGAATTTCGAATCAAATAAAATTAGACATAATTACGAATCATTCAGTAACAACGAAAATACGAACGACTCGAAAAAAATTTTTTTTCTGAAATTCGAATTTCATATAGAATGAAATCGAATTTGAATATAAAAGATAAGAATAGATTAGAAAGTAATAGAAAAGAATATCATAGAAATACAATAGAACAGATCAGCAAAAAAAAATTATATACACACACACACATATATATATATATATATATA
Organism: Lithobates clamitans; assembly: GCA_037952925.1. Classification (NCBI taxonomy): domain Eukaryota; kingdom Metazoa; phylum Chordata; class Amphibia; order Anura; family Ranidae; genus Lithobates; species Lithobates clamitans. The sequence continues at coordinate 57,229 of JBBGZY010003122.1, read as the reverse complement.
TATATATATATATATATATATATATATAAAACCATGTCCCGACATTCGAATTTCATATAGAATGAATTTTTATAGACTAGAAAAACAATAGAACAGAATAGAATAAAATATAATATATATATTAGATTCTTTACTGTTCTATTGTTTTTCAATTCTAATCTTTTCTATTCGAATTTGAATTCATTCTATATGAATTTCGAATTTCAAAAGATGGTTATATATATAAATATCTTATATATATATATATATATATATATATATATATATAAAAATGGATATATATATATATATATATATATATATATATATATATATATATATATAACCATTTTCTGAAATTCGAATTTCATATAGAATGAATTTGAATTCGAATAGAAAAGATTAGACTAGAAATAAAAAATAGACAAGAAAAACAATAGAACAGAATTGAGTAAAATAGAGATAGATAGATAGATAGATAGATAGATAGATAGATAGATAGATAGATAGATAGATAGATAGATAGATAGATAGATAGAATCTGATAGATAGATAGATAGATAGATTTTCCGAAATTCGAATTTCATATACAATGTATTGTAGAATTTGAATAGAAAAGATTAGAATAAAATAGAATATTATAAAAAAGAATTGCATAGAAAAACAGTAGAACAGAACAGAAAACATATTATATATAATAGAACCATTTTTCAAAATTCGAATTTCATATAGAATGAATTCGAATTCGAATAGAAAAGAAAATAGACTAGTAGAAAAACAATAGAACAGAATAGAATAAAATATAATATATATTATATTTTATTCTATTCTTTTCTATTGTTTTTTTAGTCTATTCATTTCTATTATTTTCTATTCCAATCTTTCCTATTCAAATTAATTCCTTATGACATTCGAATTTCCGAATATTTTATATATAATAAATGTAAATTCGAATTTATTCTATTCAAAATTCGAATGTCAGAATATGGTTGTATATTCATTCTATTTTATTCTATTAAATTCTATTGTTTTTCTATTATATTTTAATCTTTTCTATTCGAATTTGAATTTTTGGAAGATGGTTATTTACATCTGTCTGTCACATCTACTTCTCAGACTTGCAGTGTACCAGTGCAAAAACCAGTGCAAAAACACACACATCTTATTTAATTTATAGTTATCGCAACAAGGAAGTTGTCAGCATGCCTGATTGAAGAATTCATAATTGTTTGAATTGCTTAATTGCATGAATATATCAGAAATTTGCTTCAAATTTGATTCGAATCGATTTCGAATCGTATTCGAATCTAATTCGAATCGAATTCGAAACGAAACATATTCGAAACAAAACGTCCAATCGGAATTGTCCAATCAGCTTTTTTCATTTCTCATTAGGGGTGGGGCTATGATCTATATAAAAGCTAATCCTCCTGGCAGGGTTTACCACAGATAGAGAGAGTGTCTTGTGGTGTGGAGAGGTGCACCTTTCTATTTGCCTTGAAGAGACTCTTTGTCTTGAATTGATCAAGTAGTCAATACTAGTTTTCAATTATTATTATTATTGATGTTTTGGAGGGAGATAGTGGGAGGATTATTTTTTTCCATTACATCTTTGTCTTGTAATAGTATACACACACTTATTGCAGTCATAAAGGTAGTAGGGTGGGGCTAGGTAGTCAGTCAAGCACTTCAAGTTCACCTATCATCAGACAGCTGTGTGTGAAGTGGATTAACTTTTTCAGAGTGTCACAGTTGTTTGATTGAGGAGGACAGGCTCTGGCTGTATTTTTATGATGGAGCCTTCTCAGAGTCAAACTGCTCACACATTGAGCAAAAGCAGCACCACCACCAGTCCAGCAGTAGATATGACACGTATTGTTATTTCTTCTGACCATGGACAGATGTCCAGCAGAGCTGTTAACAGGAGAGAAAGCAGTGCGAGTAGTCAGTTGAGCAGCCCACCTATTAAACTAAAAAGAACAAGCAGTGTAATTGGAGAAGCTGCTAATACTGCCAGTGTGCAGAATAAGAAGAGTAAGCCACCTACTAAGCGCCGGCTGTTTAGCAACCCCATACCCATAAACACAACCACCAGTGTTCCAACTACTTCCACAATAACTGTAACAACATCTAAGTTCTACAGCAAAGGCCGTGCAATGACTGCACAGGGTTTTTGTGGTTTTAATGCACACAAACAGCCAAAAATGGAGGTGTTAGATTTGGAGAATTATGCTGACATTGTCACAACAAGCAACACTAATACTTCCACTTCTATTGCCACCAACACGACATTTGCTATGAGCGCTGCTTTTTCTGAGGGTAGATTTCATAATGTGGGAACTTTGCATGTGCCCCCAACATCAGGGGAAGTAGACATTCAGCAGCCTGACTACGGACATGAGTGTAATAGACGTCCACTTGCAGATTTCACCAGTAAATCACCCCTACGGTATTCATCACCGCCACCACAAATGTCACCTCTAATGGACTCTCCATCCTCTACGCTTTCAATATTGGAGTCTCCTGCCCTTGTAAGTAAAAGTTCTGCCACCAGTGCCACCATTCAGGGTAGGCCTCCAAAGCCTGACATTGCCACCATTCCCTCTATCTTTAGGCCCCCTTCTCTCAAGACCACAGCAGGGAACATAGGGGTGGATATTATGAAGCAACCAGTTGTCCCAGCACAGCAGGCTGCTGAAACCTCAGCAGAGAAATCTTCAGCACCTGCGTCCAGTGGCTCTTCTAGTCGCCGTTCTAAGATATGGAACTACTTTCTAGCAATTGGTGATGGTCGCATAGCCAAATGTAAACTATGCTGTCGGGAGGTGAGCCGCGGGCAAGTGATAGGACATCTTACAAATGCAGGCATGAACCAGCATATGCGCACTCACCACAAACCTGTGCTACTAAGGGAGGAACATGGGGTGGCTTCTCCTCCATGCACCACTAGGGGAAGTTCAGCTTTGACTATTGCTATTAGTAATACCCAGGCAAAGGCACAGATTTATCATACCACTTCTGTCACAGCATCATCAAGTCAAATGTCACATACCCGCCATTCCACATACACACAGTCGACCCTTGAACAAGTTGGTGCCTTTCATGCAAAAGTCATGTCCCGCCAGCAGTCCCGTAAAGTAACACGGTTAATAGCGCAGCTCATAGCAGTTGGAGGGGCTCCTTTTAATTTAGTTGAAGGGGAGCCCTTTAAACAACTCATGGAAGCTCTGGCCCCCGGGTACAAAGTACCTTCTCGTACAACTTTTAGCCGCACTATAGTGCCATCCCTTTACAGCTCATGTGTTGGAGTGTTGAAGGAGGAGCTGGCAAAGGCTGCTGGGCAGTCAGTGCACTTCACTACAGATTTATGGAGTGCTCCAAGTGGCCAGCATGCCTTTTTGTCCCTGACAGCACATTGGTGGCAACCTAAGGTGACGCAAGACATAGTATGTTCTGGGGCAAGAGGCTCAGCCACCTTAGTAAAGCAAGGGCACCGTTCCTTCCTTCTCCATGCTGAGGTCATGGATGAGCAACACACTGCCCACAACATTCTGCAATCACTGAAGAGGATGGTGGCACAGTGGTTGGGAGAGCAGGAAGGTACTCAGGCAGAGATGGGCTTTGTCGTTACAGATGGAGGTGCAAATATGCTTAAAGCTGTGCGGGATGGTAAATATGTGGGTGTACGCTGTTCAGCCCATTTGCTTAACCTCATTGTGAAAGATGCGCTTTCTGAGGAAAACACAACTGGAAAGCTGGCCACACTACTTGACTCGTGTCGCAAGATTGCGGCACACTTTCATCGTAGTGTAAAAGATAGCCATATCCTCAGAAGGGAGCAAAAAAAAGCAGGGCTGAACGAGCACCGCCTCAAAATTGATGTTGTCACAAGATGGAATTCAACTTTGGATATGTTGGAACGCATACTAGAACAGCAGAAGGCCCTTCATGCCATGTCAAATGAACATTACATTGGTATTAGCAGACCACTTGCAAGGGAGGATTGGGCAATGATTGCTCAGCTTGTGGCAGTACTCAAGCCTTTTAAGGCTGTCACGGAACAACTGAGCCAAGAAAGTGCCAGCTTATCTGAAGTAGTACCACTCATGTCATATCTGGTTAATAACATAGATGCTTTTCTGTCATATAAGGAGGTGTTGCCTGGGGGACATGTACCAGAAGTAATGGCCCTGCTCAGGAGGTGTAAGGTAGAACTAAGTAGGCGGCTGAAAGAGCTTACAGACTCATGCCCTGAAGTAATGTTGGCCACTCTTTGTGACCCACGGATAAAGGGCAAGATGGCCCTGAGATCCAATTCCCTGACCTTCTGGCGAGATAAACTGTTAGACAGGGTCAGAGAGAAACATCACAAAATCTCAAGGCTTCGACGCAGGGAAGAGGATGAAGAAGAAGAGCTGGAGGAACGTGAATCTGTGTCTCTGTCCAGCACAAGTAGCAATAGTGCAACCACTCCTCAGTCCACCATAGCAACCTCTGTTTTGGTTCAGGCAATAGACAGCTTAGTGGGACCCAGCAGACTTCCCGCCCGAAAAAAAAGTGTGCAGGACATGGTAAATACATACCTTGCAGAGCCCATTTTGCCCCCCACCGCAAATCCTTTAGAATTCTGGGATGACAAAAGAGATATTTGGCCAGCTCTCTCCCAAGTAGCCCAGGAACTCCTGTCATGCCCACCTACCACTGTTCAAAGTGAAAGGGTTTTTTCTGTGACTGGGAACATATTGTGCCCCCAACGTTCACAACTGGCCCCCCAGCTAATGGAAAAACTTGCGTTCCTAAAAGTCAATTTGCCCAAGCTGGAATACCCAGTTCTCAGCTATGATACTGAATGAAAGTCCAAAAAAAGTTTTTGTTATTTTTGTTCCATGTGTTATGTTATATTTTTCCTATTATGTTTCCTTACATGTTTTTGAACGATTAATATAAAGCGTTATAACACATCTACTGTCTGAACAATGCAGTGTTGAGACACAAAAAAAAAAAAAAAATTTTAGTTTAAAATAGTTACATAGTAGGCTGAATAAAGACAATAGTCCATCTAGTTCAACCTTTGTAGGTGTACGTTTGTTTATAATTATTTCCCATATCCCTGTATGTTGTGTTCTTTAAGATATATAACCAAGAGTCTTTTAAAGGTATCCATCCCAACTGCAACCACCACTGTTTTTGGAAGTGTTCCACATCCTTACTGCCCTGATAGTGAGAAAACCCCTGCGCAGATTAAGGTTAAACCGCTTCTCCTCGAGTCTTATTGTATGACCCCGTGTCCTCTTAGTCTCTGAGACTTTTTTTTTCCTATGCCGGGATCCCCATTGAGGTATTTGTAGATCGTTATCATGTCCCCTCTCAAGCATTGCTTCTCCAATGGGAATAAATCTAGCGTTTGCAGTCGTTCTGTGTAGTTGAGGTCCTCCAGTCCCCTTATTAGTTTCTTTGCCCTTCTTTGGACTTTCTCAAGCTCCAGCACAACTCTTCCATATATACTGTTTATGATGCTGAGGATTTGTTAAGGATTGAAGTTCATTGGACAGCAAAGTGGTTCCCATAGGGTAAAAGTTCATTGCAGTGCCAGTTTGGTTATTCAGGGGTCTCACTCATGTAGTGTCAGAAGGTTCCAGGATAGTGAATGATAAAAAGGAGAAGACTGTTGTACAGTTTTCTCTGATTTAACAGTTGTCTATTTGGGACCTGGAATTTTGGAGGTTCGGAGAGATTTTAGGGTGGGAAAGAACCTCCACCCCTGAATACGGGGACTCTGGACCTAAAACACAAACTCCAGGAAGCAGCACTGAAGGCAATTAATAGGAGCTGTAGGAGACACCTGTCTGTGTGCTGCATGCCTGCAGGACAATGTGGAATACTTACCAAAATTTAATTAAAGCCCTGTGAATTGAACCTATTTGTTATGCTTCTATTGTACTGAATCAAAGTGTGCTTTTGATCAGTATTTCAGAGTTGAAAGCATTTGCCATTGTAAGCTTATTTTCATATGCATGAAAATGTAAAGGTGTACTTCTGTTTGTTAGTTATGTGTTCCGTATGTGATTCCAAACAATAATTAACCAATGCGGCTACACCCCTGAACTTTACAGTAGACACAAATGGTTTATATTTTAGTTCAAGTTTAAACTGAATGGGTTGATGAAGAAGTTGAGGGTTCTCACATATGCTATTAAACCTGCAGTACTATTACTCTGGTGCACCTGCACAGATATTGTTTTAAGAGGTGTGGGGTCTCACTTATAATTTTAGAATAGCATGACAATTTTGCGGTGGTGGTGCTGCTGCTCAATAATTATTTTTTAAACATAAATTTAAAATAACACGGACATAAGAAGTCCAGGCATGGGCTGTTAAATCCTGTCTCCCACTGCTCCCACTACATCAGCAAAAAAATTCTTTGTGTCGCCTTCAACTGGACCTATGGCGTTGTGATGACAGCATGCTGCTACGTGCTGCCATAATGTCGAAACCAACCATATTACATTAGCTGGCCACAGATTCGGGCACTCCTGAAGACCACACTACATGGCAAGACTCGAAATGCTTACCCCTGGGAATTCCAAGAAAAAAAGTGATTGTCTTTTTAATAGCCCATTTACTGTCTTGTCAATCATTGATATATATATATATATATATATATATATATATATATATATATATATATATATATATATATATATATATATGTATATATATAAAACACTTTTTGTTTCTTACCATTTTCTTATTTTATCTCTTTCTGTATACCATTTCCTCTTGTGTATCCAGCTCTTTCCCTCTCTATACACCGTGTCCACCATGTATGTAACACTCTCTTTTCTTATTCTCGCTTTCTCTCAACCATATCCCTTGATGTAGCTAACAAACTACCGCTCTCTCTTTCCCAATATAGTGAAAGTAATGCTACAGTTTGAACTTGAAGAGGATATAGAAGAAGAAGAATAACTCATATAGGAGGATTTCTATACTTTGGTAATTATTAAATGAATACACATTTTATCATATATCTAATGAGAAACTGCGTGAATTTTTTTTTTATTCTGGGGAATTTCTGTTAAATTTATTTTTAAATCCATTTTTGAGCATAGAATAGACAAAGATTGATAGAAAGTAATACAAGCAATAGCAAAAAATAGTGGGTGTTGTCAAACTTTAATAACAGTGGAAGGGTCTTAAAGGTCATAAAGGGCCAGAGGCAGAGGTGGTGGAAATGAGTTCCACCAAGTTCCATTTAAAAAAAAAGTTTATTTTCTTTAACTATTTGCTGCCCACGTTATAGCCGAAAGATGGCTACAGTGCGGGCTTACAGTGCCGGGAGGGAAAACATGGACATCCTCCCACACTCGCGCTGCCCACACACCACATGAACAGCTGTGTCCAATGACAACTGATCATGGATGTAAGCACAAGCCAGTTATTGTGAGAAGAAGAGAACCGATAACCACCATGTGTTAAAGGGACATTGGCACTGATAAAGCACTGATTATCAGTGTCTTGATTATCAGTGCAGTCCCAACAGTGCTGCTATTCAGTGCCCATCAGTTTCTCCTCATCAGTGTCACTTATCAGTGCTGCTTATCAGTGCCCATCTGTGCCTTCTATCAGTGCTCATCAATGCCGCCTATTATTGCAGCCTTATCAGTGCTGCCCATCAGTGTTGCCTACCAGTACCTATCAGTGCTGTCTCATGAGTGCTCACCAGTGCCACTTATCAGTGCTGTCTCATCAGTGCCACCAATCAGTGGCAATCAGTGCTACCTCATCAGTGCAGCCTAAAAGCACCCATCCCATCATTGAAGAAGAAAAATTACTTGTTTTCAAAATTTCAACAAGCTATGAAAAATGTTCTTTTCACAATTTTCTGTCTTTTTTCATTTGATTGCCAAAAAATACCACCAAAAGGAAGCTTTGTGTGAACAAAATGATAAAAATCTCATATGTGTACAGTGTAGAATGACCGCGCAATTGTCATTCAAAGTATAAGAGCGCTGAAAGCTGAAAATGGGCCTGGTTCAGGTAGGGGGTGAAAGTTCGCTGGTAGTTAATAAGCAAAAGTTTATCCAGTTTGCATTTCCATTTTTTTTTAATAAAGTTTTTACAATACAAATATAAAAAAATTACAAAAATACAAAAAATACAAAAAATGTATAAAGAGTAAAAGCAACATGCTTAAAGACTTCAAAAGTTTAACATTATAAACAATAAACTTTAAATTCGGATGTGCCTAATTTTTTCAATGGCCACTTTATTAGGTACTCTTGTTCACCTGTGTGGGTGTGGCAACTCAATGCATTTAGGCATCTAAATGTGGTGAAGATGACTTTTTGCTGCAACATTCAGATGGTAGGGTCAGAATTTGGTGCACTTTCCTGCATACCTGGAGATTCTTCTGTGGTTTCATAAGGTACATTATGACGCGAGATTGCCTGCAGCAAATCAAAGCGCATTTTGGCCAGTTCCCGGTGCCAGTCTTGCTCCAATCTCACGAACAACAATTGAAAGAAATCTGCCTGCTGACGGAGTAGGCCTTGCATATTTCTATTTAGTTGTCTTACTTCACCCAGTACAGTCTGCAGCAAATATTCTGTTGGTGCTACATCCACACCCTGACTTGCTGCAGACTGTACTGGGGAAGATGGTGGCATGCAAGCCTGGGGACAGGCATCTGGTGAACTTGCAATTCTAGTATGCCCTTGCCCTTCATCACCTCCCAATACATTCTCTTCCCCAGGGGAAAAACCAGCTGCTGGACTGGGTACCAGCAATGCCTGCAGCAGTACATCTTCTCCCTCACAACCACTGCCTTCCGAGGATTGGAATAGGGGGGGTGTAAAGCCAGGAGCATTGGGCCTGTTTTCATCATCTGAAAGAGAGGAATTAGGCATTGTAAATACATATACATAAATATAAATAAAATTGAATATATACTAAAAGCATTACATTTTATTCTTATGGTAACATACACTTATCAAATACTTAAACATTAAAAGCTTGATTAGTTTTATGTTTAACAGTATTCATACATATCTTTTGTGTTCATGTCAGTTACTCACCGCCAGAATGCTCATCATCTTCTCCTATTTGAAGGGGTATTTCTTGTGTGGATGCAACTGATGGATCTGGAAAACATGAATCGAAATAAAAAAGTAAGTATAATTAGAACAATGACATTTGATGCTTTTTCAACTTATTGAAATACCTCAGAAAATCTTTAAAGGAGAAGTATATTTTGTTTTTTCAGATTTATACTTACCTAGGTGGATGCTGCATCTCTGCCCCAGTGCCTCCAACACTGAGAACCAAGCGATTGAACACTGCCGATCGCTCGGTTTTCACAGCTCCCTGAGCAAAGAGCTGGTGACTGGCAGTCAGTGGCTCTCTGTTGTGCCCGCCCCCCCTGCGCTCATCCACCCATTAATACTTACATGAGATCCATTATGGTCCAGCGCTGTACCAGAAAGCAGTGGCTCTACACTATGTCCCTCTTCACAGGGATGTTCAATAGCTGGCTCCCGCTGCTATCAAACTCTATAACAACAGAAGGTGAGGTGAAAACGTGCACCGCTGTCTGCTTGTATGATTGCAGGCAGCGTGGCTCTGGACCAAGACCACACAGGCACCAACATAAGAGATAGCTTCCTATGGGGCACTCTCTAAAGTGTGTTACATGATTCATTTCCCCAGAATAAATAAATGTAAGATCTTTAGTCTCCATTTCATATTGTAAGCATATATTCCCCAAAGAGTGAATTTTAGATGCCTCTGCAAGGAAAAAGAAAAATCTAGACCAGGGTGGCTTTTGACTACTGTGTTAAAAGTTGGAGTTGCAGAAATGAATGAAGATGTTAACATTTCCTTGCAAACATATAACCAAAGCACTTTTTTGTGAGTAGGCTGTGGAACATAGCAAGACACTTCCAGACTAAATCTGGATACTACAAACTATACAACTTTTGTTGTTTGATTTCCTTTGGATTTACTTTTAACTATGTAGTGCTAGTGCCTGCCAGATTGCATACACATTGAAAGTGTTTAGGTTGGACCTCATATTATATGGTTTCTAAAACTAAAGGAAAAAAATCTAAAGAATATTGTATAGTGTGTGTATCCAGCTTTAGTTGACCTTTGCAAAATCTGAACTACTTTCCATGCACAGTGAGCCATTCATTGTCTGAGAAGAGTGTGCATTGCTGACACTTTCAAGCACTGAATTGAGGGCAGGATAGTCATCAGGCGCCTAAAATGCAGATGAAGGCAGATGTAGGAATTCTACCTTCGGAGCAAGACAATAGCCTAGTGAGTTCAAGGTAAAGGGAACATTTGTTTCAAAACTTTTTTTCATATTACATTGCAAAAAGGGTCTTCAGACTTTCATCATTCAGAATACTAATAAAACTGTTATTGTGGATTACATGTTGATTGAATGCTATCTATCATTTATACTTTTTCATAGGTACCTACCAGAATAGGCTTCTGATGTCTTTGCTGGAGAGATTTTCTCTGCCGCTGACGCTGCTGTAGCATCTGAAAACCATTAACAAACAACAAGATGTAAGTGTACTGTGCATGGATAGTGACTTCAGATAATTTTCAATATGTTTTTGAAAAAAAAATCACACAACATTCCTTAGACAAGTGATTGATAGGTATATGAGTGATGTGTGCATTCAAATAATGGAAGGGGTTGTGTTTTTTTTTTTGTTTTGTTAGGTAAATCCAGTGTGGAATGATGGAATGATAATGGCATTTCCTGCTAGTTTTTATTGCTAGCTGGAGTAATAACATTCCAAAATAGTGGCCCGCTCTTTATCTGTGCTATCAAAATGAGGCATCCGGCTTTCTGTTAAAGACAGAACAATGGAGTCAAGGTAAGCTTGAAGAATACAGTGACACATTTTAATATCACATTAACATTTACATCTTGCTGTAATATTTTCTATAATTGCATTAATAGTGGTTCTGCAGCCTACATTTTTTGTTCACTGAATGCATCCTATGTATAGGGGCAAAAAACAATGTTAAAGTAGTGATAAAGGCAGAAGGTGCATTCTTTGCATTAAGATAAAAAATCTTCTGTGTGTAGCAACCCCCCTAATACTTATCTGAGCCCCATCTCTGTCCAGCAATGTCCACGTGTCCCTAGGCCATCCGGGACTCTCCCTACTGATTGGCTGAGACACAGCAACAGCGCCATTGGCTCCAGTGGCTGTCAAAATCAGTTAGACAATCAGGTGAGAGAGTTGGCAGGGCCAAATGGCAGCTCCATGTCTGAATGGATACAGGGAGCCACAGCTCGGCTCGGGTGCCCCCATAGCAAGTTGCTTACTTTGGGGGCACTCAACAGGAGGGAGGGATCAGGAGCACAGAAGAGGGACCTGAGAAGAAGAGGATTCAGACTGCCCTGTGCATATCCACTGCAATAGAGCAGGTAAGTATAACATGTTTGTTATTTTTTTTTTTTAACAGACTTTAGAATCACTTTAATGAAATCCCCCCCTTAACCACCACCCTGGTACTTTACTGATAGGACTTCACGTACGCAATCCTGCGCTGGAACAGAGAGCAGTGGCACAGGCTCTCTCTGCTCAGTCCCTCTTCATGTAGAAGATTGATAGCACAAATAGTGAGCCATTGACGCACTCAACTGTCATTCCAACTCTGTGAGGGGGAAGCTTTGGGGCAGAACCATGACACACTGTCTGCGTGTATGGATCCTTCTGACATTGCCTATGTGGAATGTGTAGAGGATGATGTGTGTGTCCTCTCTCTTTTTATCAGATTCAAATGGTTGTTTACTTACGCTGGGGAATGATGGTCTGCCTCTTTTCTGCACAGCCTTCTGAACTACCAATACGGCTTTCTGTTAAAGAAGGATGAAAAGAGTCAAGGTAATGTTGGACACTAGATTTAAAGTCTTCTTCTTATGATAGTAATGTCATTTTTTTTTTTTCAATGACATACTTTAGAAAACTATTTACAAGGGGTTATCCATTAAAAATGAATAATGAAACATGGGTATGGACACAAGCAGCTAGGCCCACATCGATGTAGAAAATCTGCCTTCCCAAGTTCCCAGCAAAACAGGAGCCCGCTGAGTCCCAGGGGAACGGGTAAATCCTTTCAACAATGGGTTGGTCTTTTACTAGGGAACAGTGTCTACACACTATCAGCATTCAGCATACTAGAGCAGGAAAATTATGTAAATGTGTAATCCATGTTCTCTATTGCATACATTTTTTCTTTGTAGTAGGTACTCACTAGAAGATGCTTGTGAGGTTCTTTGGGCCAGGAATGATGCAGATGTTCTTGCTGCAGATGTTTTTTTTATAGGTGGAAAATAGACATACATTGCAACATAGCAAAGTTTAAGTATCATTTGGCTGGATGCTAATAACATCAGATGATTTAAAAAGTGTTACAGATATATAACAGATAATTCTAAATTTCACAAAAAACAAAAAGAGTTCATAAGGACTTTTTATTCAATTGTGAAGTGAGGTATATGCATTAGGTATGTCCAAATTTTGATAGTTGTTTATGGCCTTTGTTAATGTTTATTCTAGCGTAGAAGGTGTAGATGTTGATGATATGCAAATCCACAGCTTTATTACTTACTCTGAGGAGGAATGAGCCACTGCTTTATCCCTGCCAATGAATTCAAACGATAAAGGCTCTCTGTTAAGAAAAAATGAAAAGCTAATATTGTAGATAGAGTAAACTTTTTGGGATATACACCTAAAAATGTACTTTTTTGGTTTAATATTAATGAAGAAAAAAAAGAAACTGTACAGTGTTTTTTAAAGCTTAGCTTTCTTTTTTTTTATCTTACTTCATTCTACCTATCAAGTTTAACCCTTAAAATAAATAGGTTAATGAGATTACTCCCTCTGCATACTCCAGTTTTAATTTCTTGAGCCCCATTGCAATCCAAGCAACCACCTAGTTATTGGGGGACAATCACTGAGAAGGATGACTTGGGAGCAACAGTGGTGGAAATCAGAGAGGAGGATTGGGGCCACTCCATGCACTTTTTTTCCATATCAGTTGAAGATTTATTCCATCCATTCACAAAAGACATGCTTAGTATTTTTTTAAAGGAGAACAGTCTACTGACACTCTCAGCCACTAAATAGACAGCAGTATCGTCAGGGTTGCAAACTTCAGAAGAACCCAAATGTAGTATATCTGCCTTCAAAGCTAACCAGCAGACTGTAGAGTACCAGGTAAGGGGGATAATAGTTCCTATTCTGAGTGGTTTGTCATTTCAGCATAGAACTGGCCCTGAATACTATCAGCATAGTAGCATACTACGTTTTGTTGTACAACATAAATTGTTAAATAATTATTCAACAGTGCAAAACATTTCTATTGGTTTTAGGTACTTACCAGAATGGGCAGGTGCTCGACTTGGGCCCGGGAGAGAGGAACCTTGGCATGTAGATGATGGACCTGGGCAACAGGAAAACAAAGCAAAAAGTGAGGCTTATGTACAAGACCTACTGTCTGCTAGTATGGCAGCTGCAATCAACAGAAATTCCACATGAGCATCCCTGTAAGAACCACCTAGTTATTGAGGGCAATCACTGAAAATGATGAATTAGAAGCAACAGTTGTGGACACCAGAGGAGGATTGGGCCCACTCCATTCATTTTTTTTCATATTAGTTGAAGGTTGAATTCATCTACAGTGGAACCTCGGATTGCGAGTAACACGGTTAACAAGCGTTTCGCAATACGAGCACTGTATTTTGAAAAATCCGAACTCAGTTTGCGAGTGTTGTCTCGCAAAACCAGCAGGATTCAGGCCAAAGCAGTGTGCAGTACCACGTTTGGCCTGAGGTGGGGGGGCGCCGGAGCCAAACGGAGCCAAATGGCGCCGTTCGGAAATGCTCGGAAAGACTATGTTCCTGAGCCTGAGGTTTGCCGAGGTCAGACGAGCTGTCCTCGGGCCTTTCCGGCTGTTTCCGAGGCTCTCCGGCACCCCCCGCCTCTGGCCACATGCGGTATTGCATGCCATTGAAGTCAATGCGGAACAAATTATTTTCGTTTCCATTAACTTCTATGGGGAAACTCACTTTGATATGCGAGTACTTTGGATTACGAGCATTCTCCTGGAACAGATTATGCTCGTAATCCAAGGTTCCACTGTATTTGCAAATGACTGCCTTAGTATATTTAAAGGAGAACAATCTACTGACACTCTCAGCCACTAAATAGACAGCAGTATCATCAGGGTTGCAAACTTCAGAAGAACCCAAATGTAGTATATCTGCCTTCAAAGCTAACCAGCAGACTGTAGAGTACCAGGTAAGGGGGATAATAGTTCCTATTCTGAGTGGTTTGTCATTTCAGCAGAGAACTGGCCCTGAATACTATCAGCATAGTAGCATACCACGTTTTGTTGTACAACAAAAATTGTTAAATAAATATTCAACAGTGCAAAACATTTCTATTGGTTTTAGGTACTTACCAGAATGGGCAGGTGCTCGACTTGGGCCCGGGAGAGAGGAACCTTGACATGCAGACGATGGACCTGGGCAACAGGAAAACAAAGCAAAAAGTGAGACTTATGGACAAGACCTACTCTCTGCTAATATGGCAGCTGCAATCAACAGAAATTCCACATGAGCATCCCTGTAAGAACAACCTAGTTATTGGGGGCAATCACAGAAGATGATGACTTAGAAGCAACAGCTACTTAAAAGACAGCAGTATTTTTATAAGGGTTGTAAACTGCAGAAGAACCAAAATGTAGTATATCTGCCTAAACAGCATACTGTAGAGTCCCAGGTAATGGAGATAATAGTTCTTATTCTGAGCGATTTGTCATTTAAGCAGAGAACTGGGCCTGAATACTATCAGCATCGTAGCATACTACTGTTGTAAAACAAAAACTGTTAAATAAATGTTTAACGGTGCTTATTTTTCGGTTTAAGGTACTCACCAGAAAGAGCAAGTGCCCGACTTGGGCCCAGGGGTGAGGGAACTTGCCATGCGGATGATGGACCTGAACAACAGGGAAATAAAGCAAAATGTGAGTCTCTCACGTATAGTCATTATTTGAATAATGAGCTTGAGAAATAGAAATGTTAATGATATAATGAATTTGATATCTTTCATTTTACTCACCAGCTTTCAGCCGCTTGCTGGGCCTGTGCACCTCAGTCTCCTGCTGAGCATCAGATGCCGTCTCTGACATGAGCTTCAAGTAAAAGATCTCTTGCCAGTTATTTAATTGCAGCTTACATCCAGTGCCCTGCTTCTCTATTTGCTTAACAACTGCAGCTTTGCAATCATAATATCTGTAAACAAAATAATGCAGCATTACTACTTTAGCATCACCCAATTACATTTTGACTAGACTTTTACAACAATAAAAACTTTTTTTTCAAATTATCAAGTTATCTTATTGGTACATGTACACAGGATCCCTCATCTCTCCTCTATGTTATATTATCGGTACATGTACACATGGTTGTCTATAGTCGTTTCTAGGCAGTTGAGTTTAGAAATTTTTTTGGGGGAAAACAAAAACAATGCATTCAGGATGGATGTTCAGAGGCATTTGAAATGCAAAACACCTGTAACAGCTTGTAAACGCAATAACTAGTGTTTAGCCACGTTTCGTTTACAGGTGTTTTTGATGGAGATACAATTTTGACCATTTGAATAAAACGTTCCTAAACAAAAACGAGGCTAAATGCGACTAAACGTAGCATGTAAATGCGGCAAAATGTTCGTTTTTAAATGTTGGTTACTATCTGTCAAGTTAAATAGTTCAGGAGAGGTTTCAAAATGTCCTGTCCTGTGTACATTAAGCATTAGCTGGTACAAACACACAAGGTGACGCACACAAGTTACAGTGGCAACTAAAGGTCCATTTCCCACATCTGTGGATTTAAAATTGCAATTAGTGTCTGTGTATAAATAGTCAATGAGCTCTCACATGGATACACTGAGCAGGCTAGATACCAAGCCACAGGGAGCAGAAAATAACTGTGTAACAATGTGATGTAACTTTAGAAAAATGGAAAAAGGATATAAAATGATATCCAAAGCCTTGAATACGCCAGTCAGTACTATTCGATCACTTATTAAGAAGTGTAAAATTTGGGGATCTCTTGATTGTTATCAGAAAATACTGGCAGCCATTTTTCATTCTTCTACACAAAAGCTGCGCATCTTGGACTTTCCAGGAAGACAATGACCCAGCTGACCCTCCAATGATTACAGCAGAAAAAAGCAAAGGTTCTGGAGTGGCCATCACAGTCTCCTGACCTTAAAGCGGTTGTATACCTGCACATGTAAAAAAAAAAAAAAAAAAGACCCTGTAAGGCAAAGGCATAATGAGCTACTAGCTCATTATGAAATACCTTACCTTAGAACGAGGCCCCTGTATCGCAGCCCAGTCCACGCCTAGGGAGCTGATTTTGCCCTGTGCGTTTCTTTCGGGTTAGTGGCTCTGGTGTTGTTAGTGGCCGGAGCCGCGATGACATCACACCCGCATATGCGTGCGGGAGTCTTCTTCCCGGCAAGGTCCGGCAGCGTCTGCTGGACCTTCAGCCGGGCATTCAGAGCTCATGCGCTGCTGATGTTAGCGGCTGCATGCAAAGTGAATATCTCTTAAGCCGTGCAGGTTTAGGAGATATTCATTTTACCTACAGGTAAGCCTTATTATAGGCTTACCTGTAGGCACAAATTAAAAATAAGGGTATAGACATTCACCCTGCATTCAGTCGCTGACATCAGAAGCACATGCACTCTGAAGGTCCGGCGTACCGTGACGGAACTTCAGCGCTCCTTGCTGGAAAAGAGGGCTCGGGAGTACTTACAGCGCTGGAGCCTGCGAACAGGGATAAAAACCTAAGGGAATATCTCAGCCCCTGCAGCAGCACCCGGTCACCATTCTAAGGTAAGCATTTCATAATGTGCTAGTATGCGATGCTACTATAGGCCAAGGGTATGGAAACTTTTGAGTACACAACTGTGGATTGATAGATGGGGAGAGAGAGAGAGAGAAAGAGAGAGAGAGAGAGAGAGAGAGAAAAAGAGAGAGAGAGAGAGAGAGAGAGCTGTGGCATATATAAGTTATGGCAGCCATAGCAAGGGGGGCGGCAAAAAAGCTACCCCCCGCATGAAAAAACCCCCACCCTTCCTCCCGGACTAATATAACTCCCCGCACCGCAGTCAGCCTGCTGGAGCGCTGCACCAGTGTTCTATCTGATAGCCACTCCCCGGTCCGGGCTGTTGGACTTGGCTTAGGGAGGCTCTGTCAGCAGGGAGGGGTGGGGCAGGGAGCTCGACTTACACTCTGACCCTGCCCCGCCTCGTCCCATGTAGTCTGTATGTACTCGGAGCGCTGAGATCACCTCTCCTGGACTTCTGAGAGCCCTGCCCTGGACCACGAAAATCCCCGCCCATACCACCAAAAGCCCCGCCCCCTACTGCCGAAAGCTCCGCCCCATACCGCCAAAAGCGGGAGGTGAGCCCGGCTGGCGAGGCAGGTCTTTCTGCCTATATTTACACTGCCTATAGACTCACTGTTTCGCTAAAACCTCCCTGACAATGGTGTTAACCCCCCCCCCCCCTGTATAGCTGTGCATTGCTGAAAGTTTCAATTTTAAAACTGGCTACTTGATCATCTCCTGTAGTAGGTCGCATTCTCAGTCTCTGGTCATCTCCTGTAGTCGCATCAGCAGTATACTTAAAAGTAGTACCTGCTGTTGCACTGCACAAATCACTTAATTACACTTTATTTATGATATCCATTTATTTATTCCATATTGAGCACTATATTTGTTTGGCTGCTTCTGTTTAGGCCTGGCACACACGCACAATCGCACATGATGAGGACTTAAAAGTCCTCATCATGTGCGATTGTGCGTGTGTGCCAGCAGGCAGAAGCACCCAATCAAATATAGTGCTCAATATGGATTAAATAAATAGATATCATAAATAAAGTGTAATAAAGTGATTTGTGCAACAAGCTCATTAAACATTCTACATTCAGTGAAAGTTCATGCAATGCAAACTTTGCAGTACATGAACTTTTACTGAATGTAGAATGTTTAATGAGCAGGGGCGCACTGACCCATCGGGCACTTGGGCACTTTATGTAGTGCAAATCCATAATTTGTTAATTGAAAGATTAACCACTTCCCGCCCTGGCCTATAGCAGAATGAGGGCTGGGCGGTTGTTCAGTTATCCTGACTGGGCATCATATGACGTCCAGCAGGATAACAGCCGCCGTGTGCCCAGTCTGACACACCGCTACACCCATCTTAGTAAAGAGCCTCCTGCAGAGGCTCTTTACCACGCGATCAGCCGTGTCCATTCACGGCTGATCACGATGTAAACAGGAAGTGCCGTTGATCTTTTTTTCCTCACTCGCATCTGACAGACACGAGTAGAGAAGAGCCATTCAGCGGCTCTCCTGACAGGGGGGGTGTGCTGATTGTTTAACAGCAAAGCCCCCCCTTGGATGCCCACACTGGACCACCAGGGAAGTACCTAACATGTGGATGGCCAGGTACATCCATATGTGCAAATGGGCACTGACTGGCACCAATATGGCACAAATAAAATCAGTGATGCCCAGCAATGCCACCCATCAGTGTCATCAGTGCCACCCATCAGTGTCCATCTGTGCCACCTATCAGTGCTACCCATAAGTACCCATCAGTGCCACCCATAAGTACCCATCAGTGCCGCCTACGAGTGCCCATCAGTGCCGCCTATGTGTGCCCACCAGTGCCACCTATGAGTACCCACCAGTGCCACATACCAGTGCCACCTATCAGTGCTGTCTATCAGTGCCGCCTTATCAGTGCCCGTCAGCGCAGCCATATCAGTTCCCGTCATTGAAAAAGGAAACATACTTATTTACAAAAAATTTTAACAGAAACAAAGAAAAACATTTTTTTTCAAAATTTTCGGTCTTTTTTTATTTGTTGCGCAAAAAATAATAATCGCAGAGGTGATCAAATACCACCAAAAGAAAGCACTATTTGTGGGAACAAAATGATAAAAAAATTGTTTGGGTACAGTGTTGTATGACCGCGTAATTGTCATGCCTGGTATTGAAGTGGTTAACCGGTTTCCGACCTGCGCGCGCTGATGTACGTCGGCAGAATGGCATGGCTGGGCAAATGGGCGTACCTGTACATCTATTTGAATTCCCCGCCATGCCATTGCATGCACGCCAGCGGCGGCGCGCGCCGGCCGGGAGCTCCGTGAGCCGGGTCACGGGTCCTGCGGACTCGATCGCCGCGGGGATACCCGCGATCAGCTCACGGAGAGGATGAACGGGGAGATGCTAATGTAAACAGCATCTCCCCGTTCAGCCTAGTGACAAGTGCCACTGATCACAGCTCCCTGTCATCGGGAGCTGTGATCAGAGTAATGACACTGCTAGCCCATCCTCCCTACAGTTAGTAATCACTCCCCTAGTACTACTGACTTAACCCCTACCCGCCCCTAGTGGTTAACCCCTTCACTGCCAGTGTCATTTACACAGTAATCAGTGCATTTTTAATCGCACTGATCGCTGTATAAATGACAATGGTCCCAAAAATGTGTCAAAAATGTCCGACGTGTCCGCCATAATGTCGCAGTCACAAAAAAAAAAAATCGCTGATCGCCGCCATTACTGGTAAAAAAAAAATTATTAATAAAAATGCCATAAAACTATCCCCTATTTTGTAAACGCTATAACTTTTGCGCAAAGCAATCAATAAACGCTTATTGCGATTTTTTTTTACCAAAAATATGTAAAAGAATACGTATCAGCCTAAACTGAGGAAAAAAAATGTTTTTTTATATATTTTTGGGGGATATTTATTATAGCAAAATCTAAAAAATAATGCGTTTTTTTCAAAATTGTCGCTCTTATTTTGTTTATAGAGCCAAAAAAAAAAAAATGCAGGGGTAATCAAATACCACCAAAAGAAAGCTCTATTTGTGGGAAAAAAAGGACTTCAATTTTGTTTGGGAGCCACGTCGCATGACCGCGCAATTGTCAGTTAAAGCGACGCAGTGCCGAATCGCAAAAAGTGCTCTGGTCAGAAAGGGGGTAAATTCTTCCGGGGTTGAAGTGGTTAAAGACTTGTAGTTTTATTAGCTGTTTTTTTTTTTTTTGACAGGGGTGCAGTTTCAGTGCTTGCCATTTGTGCCATTTTCACTAGATACGCCTCTGGGAGACACAGAGAGAGAGAGAATGTGTAATCATTTTTATTTACCGATGACGGATGCAGTCTGGGGTGCGCTCAATCCCTCTCACAGCTTTTACTGCCATGGTGACGCGAAACCATGCAGCGTTCTTCTGATTTGCTGAAGAGGATGTAGAAAACAGGATGACCCGTTCTTTGGCCACCGTGTTTGCAAGGGCTGCATTCTCTGCGTCATTAAAGCGAGGGCTCCTTTTGCTGGACTCCTTGGGGGCGGCACCACTTCTGGCATCAGCCGTAAATGATGGTTTTGAGGTCACAGCCACTGGAGGAATCATTTTCCTCTTTTTTCCTCCTTCATTCCTCCTTGGCTTCCTCTTAGTTGAGGTAGAACGCTGTTTCGCCTCCTCCCCTATCTTATGCCTCTCCCCCCCACGCCTCCTCTTTCTCCCATTTCTACTCACACCACCCTCCAATGCACCCACACCACTTTCACACTCAGCAGCACCACCACTCTCAACAACACGTTCAGACTCACCACCACCACACACATTCACTCTCCCAAAATCCCACACAAGCTCCTGCAGATGTAAAGACACACCATCAGCTGCATTTCCATCTGCATCATCCACATTCTCACCCTCACACACACCTGCCCTCTCCACATCAGACATCCTGCACACCAAACACACACAATCACACAGATAAAGCTCACTCACTGCAAATCCAAAACAAAACAGTCAGCAGACAGTAAGTGACCAGCACCTAGTTAGATCTCCCCTCTCTCTCACACAAAATGGCCACAGGTGCATTCTGGTACAGTGCTGCCAAAAAAGTGCTTCTGAAATAAAGATAAATTAAGTAAATTTTTTATTTAAAATCATTTTTGAATTGTCAGACTGTCTAATTCAATTCTTATATGTGTAAAATTCGGCAGACACACTTAAATAGGAAAATAGCTGAATTTGGTTGAATTATTATCGAATCCTGTTGAAATATTATCGAATTTGGTTGAAATATTTTCGAATGCGGTTGAAATATTATCAAATTCGGTAGAAATATTTTCGAATGCGATTGAAATATTATCAAATTCAGTAGAAATATTATCGAATATGATTGAAATAATTTCTAATACAGTTGAAATAATTTCGAATGCTGTTGAAATATTATCAAATTCGGTAGAAATATTTTCGAATGCGATTGAAATAATATCAATTATCAAATTCAGTAGAAATATTATCGAATGCGATTGAAATAATTTTGAATACAGTTGAAATAATTTCGAATGCGGTTGAAATATTATCAAATTCGGTAGAAATATTTTCGAATGCGATTGAAATATTATCGAATACGATTGAAATGATTTCTAATACGGTTGAAATAATTTCGAATGCTGTTGAAATATTTTCGAATGCGGTTGAAATAATATCGAATCCGGTTGAAATATTTTCGAATTCGAACGATTTTCGAATTCGGTCGAAAACTAAACTGATTCGAAAAACGAATTTAATGAATTTAACGAATCTAACTAAACTAAATTAATTAAATAACGAATTAATACGAAACGAAACGAAACAAATTTTTTCATTGTGCACATGCCTAACCCATACTATCACAACTCAAAGAGTCCTATCCCTATAAATGGTGTAAAACCTCTCTCAAATATTTAGGTATCCTTCTCACCCCATCCTACTCTTCTCTATACTCTGCTAATTTTCCTCCCTTGGTTCTGGAAATTAATAAATCCTTGAGGTCTTGGACTAAATACCCATTATCCTTATTGGGCAGGATAAATGTTTTAAAAATGTCTATTTTACCTAGACTGTTATACTATTTTGAAACTTTACCAATTGCTTTACCCTCATCCCAATTAAAGACACTTCAACGTAACTTTCTAAAGTTCATATGGGGCGAAAGGGCCCACCGTATAGCCAGTTCAGTGGTGTTTGCTCCGAGGTCCAGGGGTGGAATGGGTGCCCCGGACATTTTCAAATATTATTATGCCTCACATTTAAGGCCTATTATTTCTTGGACATCACTCTTTGCTCCAAATCAATGGTCCGCTATTGAGAAGGGTGTGATATACCCGGTTCACCCATGTACCTTGGTTTGGGATGATTCCTTTCCTATAGATCCCACTTTTAGACACCAGTGCACTGGCCCAATGAATTTTACTATAACTATTTGGCGTAAATGTTTCAAAAAATTCCAACTCATCTCACCCTGCTCCCCGCTCATTAATGTACTGTTAAACCCACTCATACCAGACAGTTTGTCCTTGAGCAGGATCTTCCCATGGCTTAACGCCTCCCTTTTTCAACTTCGAAATTTAGTAAACCCGGTTACGCGAAAGCTACATTCCTTTGACACCTTACGTGAGAAATTTAATATCCCCAACCAACTTTTTTACTTCTACCTGCAGGTCAGACACTTTTTCCACTCCAAATCTTCATCATTATCACTCGAAAGTCCAACTAATTTCGAATACATATGTGCTCAGGGACCCCACCAGTTACACCTAATATCCTCCACCCATCGTATCCTTCATGAGTCGACACCTCTGACTGAGAACACACATCATTATATGGGAAAGTGGTCCCATTTGTTGGGCAGAGCTATATCAATTCAGCTATGGGACAAGATTTGGTCTTCTGTCTCCAAATCTTCTAAGTGTGTGGCCCAACGGGAGACTTCTATGAAAATTCTTATGTTCTGGTACAGAACCCCTGATGTTATTCATAAATACGACCCCTCGGTCCCGCCGCGCTGTTGGCGTTGTGGGATTGACACGGGTTCTTTATTCCATATATTTTGGCAGTGTTCAAAGATACAACCTTTCTGGGGGGAGGTGGGGCTCCTGATACAGAAAGTGCTGGATAAATCTCTCCCATTGGACCCATTACACTATTTGTTGGGCCTTCCTTTCCCTGACTTAACCAAAAGAGCTAACCGGCTTCTTTCTTATATACTATTAGCTGCCAAACGACTTATCCCCCTGTGTTGGCTGTCCGGTGCTCCTCCCCCTTGGCCCAAATTTTTACAATTAGTAACTGATATCCGAAGGATGGAATATCTAACGGCCTCAGTACATGATACTATCCCCCAATTTGAAAAATTGTGGAAACCCTGGATGAGTCGGAATTTGGGACTCCTATGCTAAACACCGTTCTTTAAGTTATGATATCCCCCCCCCCCACCTACCCCATTTTCATATGTTTTACTTAAAACGTATAACCACATACCACATGTCCTCCATAGAATCTATGTTCCTCTCTCTTATGTAACTAATTTTACACTTCTGATCCTGCACTTTTATTTTAGGAATAATATTTTTCTGTATCCTGGACAAAAGTACAGAGCGGTTTGTGCTCTGTAATTCTGAACTCTGTTCTTATGTACTTATTTTGTTTTTTGCTATAAAGATACTATCAAAACTTTATATTTTATATTGTACATTGTATATTGTTAAAAATCTAATAAAAATACAATTATAAAAAAAGAAAAACCTTGTGTCTTTAGAACAACTTTAATGCTCTTTATTATTACTTAATAGAATTAATGTAACATTAGTACTCCTTTAACTTCAGTAGGGAAAATTCAATTCCCCCAACTGGCTACTGTTTGGTAGAGCTGACAGAATGAAAATATACATACGTACAGCATATGCATATATGTTTGGAGTCTAACTTTATAAGAAAAATACAGCATGTGCTACGTGATTCCTAAACAATACACAAGTACAGGAACTGCCACACCAATATATATATATATATATATATATATATACACTGGAGTGTGTGTGTATATATATATATATATCGATAGTATCTCACAAAAGTGAATACACTCCTCACATTTTTGTAAATATGTCATTATATCTTTTCATGTGACAACACTGAAGAAATTATTACAGCGCACACATGCAAAAAAAAGACATATACCTCCAGCAAGGCTAGTTTAAAACAACTAAACATTTTCAAAAAACATTATCAAAAATATGGGGATTTGGTCACACCATATTGCTATATGGTGCTAAGCCCACTTACTGCGTCAAAGTACCCCATGATCAGTGGGTCCTACACTGTCCATAGACTGGGAGATCCTGCATCTCTAAACCATGAGAGCAATACACTTTTCTAAATGGGAGAATCATGAGGTCTCCACCCATGACACAAGTGGACACTAATGAGAGGTACTTGATGAGGGAGTGGGGTGCTCCTCACCCAAAAGGGATTTGGTCAGAATCCATACAATATACAAACAAGATATTTGGGGGGCACATCCTAAAAGATGCATTAAAGATGGTGCAGCCATAAGACCATACAATACAAGAAAATATTACAGCACACACATGTAAAAAAGACATATACCTCCAGCAAGGCTAGTTTAAAACAACTAAACATTTTCAAAAAACATTATCAAAAATATGGGGATTTGGTCACGCCATATTGCTACCATAAACCACCATAAATGAAGTGGTTTATGTGAGTGAATAAAATTCCTTATAGGTGATAAAAGTTCTTATTTTCGTGCACCACATACCAAGGCTTGTCACCGCGTGAGAAGAAACTCGCCCCGTTGAGGGGGGGGGGGGTTCATCAGCAGATTGAAGAGACATTTAGGTAAACCGCCCAGCAACCTCCTTATATGTGAACCATCACTTTTTTTTATTGGACTGTATAAAGATTGAAAATTGGTGTACACGCTAACTTAATAATGGTGCATCATAAACAATTGGCTTAAAAATGTGTTTTTACCTTTTATCATCCTTTGTTACATCTCAGTGCTGCTGATCTCCTCCAGCTTCTTTGCAGCCTCTTCATGTCTACAAGCACCCTAACAATGGCTGTATGGTATTTTTCAGGTTGGGTTTCCTGATGGTGACTACAGTGCCTGTTTAATGGGTGCTAAAGGGTGCTAAAGCGGCCACTTGCCATCAGAAGCCCATGCGGAATGCTGAAACAACACAGGAGCTCAGTTGCGAGACCGTCAGTCACAAAGTGTTGGCACCCTATGATGCCATCCTATGATAAAAAACTGGAGTTAGACTTACCGGTAACTCCTTTTCCAGTGGTCTTCCAGGACAGCCCTTGAGAGATGGAGTCCCTCCCATCGACCCAGGAAACACATTGCCAAAACAGTTCAAAAGGCGGTCCCTCAGGTCCCTGGTCAGTCATTCACCAAGAACCGAAGGATGGAACTGCAAAAAACATAACCATAACAGGTAATAATGTTAGTACATTCACATAATCAAAAAAGGGTGGGATCGTGCTGTCCTGGAAGACCACTGGAAAAGGAGTTACCGGTAAGTCTAACTCCAGTTTTCCCCAGTTGTCTTCCAGGACAGCCCTTGAGAGGATCCCCAAGTACTCACCAGATTAGGGGGGGACCACGGCTTGGAGAACTTTTCTCCCAAAAGCCTGATCCTGACTGGACATTAAGTCCAGTCGATAATGCCTTGTAAAGGTGGAAAAGCTTGACCACGTGGCTGCTTTACATATTTGCTCCGGGGTGGCACCAGCTCTTTCTGCCCAGGATGCTGATAATGCCCTTGTGGAGTGGGCTTTAATACCCCCAGGAGGATCTTTGTTTACTGTCTTATAACCCTCTGCTATAGCTAGCCTAATCCACCTAGCTATGGTGACTTTAGAAGCTTTTTGCCCCTTACGTTGTCCGGAAAAAAGAACAAAAAGTGAATCTGAGATTCTAAATGGATTGGTTACCCTAAGATACTCTAGGATACACCTTCTCACATCTAATAAATGAAAACGCCTTTCTTTCTCGTTTGAAGCCTTTTGACAGAAAGAAGGGAGGACAATATCTTGTGATCTATGGAAATTAGATGCAACCTTTGGTAAGAACCCAGGGTCTGTCTTTAGGATGACTCTGTCTTCCAGAATCTGGAGGAAAGGCTCTCTGACAGAGAGAGCTTGGATTTCACTAACTCTGCGTGCTGAAGTGATTGCCACAAGCAGTACTGTCTTGAAAGTGACTAGTCCTAGAGAGGCCTCTGAGATAGGTTCAAAAGGTGACCCCAAAAATGCCCTTAGAACAACTGACAGATCCCAGGATGGGGCTATGTTAAGCCTAACAGGTTTGCGTCTGGAGATTGCTTTACAGAACCTAGCAATAAAAGGATCTTCCTGCAACCTTTTCTCTAAGTACACACTTAAGGCCGCTATCTGGACCTTAATAGTACTAGGAGTTAGCCCTTTATCTATCCCTTCCTGGAGGAACTGCAGGATATTTGCTGTATCTGTATTTACCTCCCCTCGGCTGTTCAACCAGCTGTTAAATTTCCTCCAGACCTTCCTGTAAATGGCCTGAGTGACAGGTTTTCTACTTTGTAGCAGGGTCTGAATTACTCTGTCAGACAGGCCCTTGCTCCTCAAAATTTCCTCCTCAGTAACCACGCTGAGAGGTTCAGCATGGATACTTGTGGATGAAAAAGAGGTCCCTGCGACAGAAGGTCTGGTCTGTAGGGAAGCCTCAGAGGAGGTTGGTCTGTCAACTGTAGCAACGTTGTGAACCATGGTCTCTTGGGCCAAAACGGTGCCACTAAGATTAGACACGTTTCCTCTACTAGAAATTTCGCTAAAACTCTTGGGATGAGGTGAAGCGGAGGAAACGCATACGCTAAACTGAAGTTCCATGGGGTCTGTAAGGCGTCTACTGCCCAGGGCCGATCTCCTGGGTGTAGCGAGCAAAAATTTGGAACTTTTGCATTCACCTTGCTTGCAAACAGGTCCACTACTGGTTTTCCCCAGTAAGCTGCTATATATTTGAACACCTCTGGGTGTAGAGACCATTCTTGATTCGACACTTGTTGTCGACTCAAGAAATCTGCCGTGTTGTTGAGCTCCCCTTTCAGGTGAACTGCGGAGATGGAAGCCAGATTGGATTCTGCCCATAGAAACATGCGATTGGCCACCAGCATTAGTCGACGACTTCTGGTGCCCCCTTGCTTGTTTATGTACGCTACAGCCGTCATATTGTCTGAACGGACCTGTAGATGATGACCCTGTATTGCATTCTGAAAGAATAACAGAGCCCTGAGGACCGCTGTTAGCTCTTTCCAATTGGACGAGAGGAGTTTCTCCTCTGCTGTCCACCTGCCTTGTGCCCAATCTGAGTTGAGGTGGGCTCCCCACCCCCAGCTGCTCGCATCCGTAGTTAGTATGGACGTGATGGGAGAGATCCAGAGAACCCCTTTGTTCAAATTCTCTGAGTCTTTCCACCACCAGAGGGAGCGTTTTACTCTGGTGGGGATTGAAACTTCTTCTTCCAGATCCCTGTCCTTTAATTTTTCCAACAGAAAACTTTGAAGGTCTCTTTGGTGGAACCTGGCCCATTGTACAGCTGGAATGGCCGCTGTCATCAGTCCTAAGACCGACATCACCTCCCTCACTGTACACTTGGCGCTGCTTTGAAGAAAAGACATTCTGTGGCGTAAATTCAATATCTTCTCTTCTGGCAGAACTATCCTCTGCTCTACTGACAGGATCTTGTACCCCAAATACAAAATCTCCTGTGTTGGGGTAGTCTTGGACTTTTCCAGACTGACTATCCACCCCAGCTGCCTCAGGTTGAACTGAGTCAACTCTAGGTCCCGACGAAGTGGTTTCTCCGAACGGGCCGTGAGAAGTAAGTCGTCTAGATATGGGATAATCGTGACTGACTGTAGTCTTAACGGAACTAATGCCTCCCCGAGAACTTTGGTAAAGATTCTCGGGGAGGACGACAGTCCGAAAGGAAGTGCTCTGCACTGGAAATGATAAACCTTGGTGTCCATCTGAATCGCCATCCGAAGAAATTTCTGGCATTCCTTCCTTATTGGGATATGCAGATAGGCGTCCCTTAAATCCAGGGTAGCCATGAACACCTCTTTTTGGAGTAGATTCCTTATTGAGTAAATAGACTCCATCCGGAATTTTTTGTATCGGATGGAGCGGTTCAGAGGTCGGAGGTTCATTATTAGTCTGAATCTCCCGGACGGCTTTTTTACTACAAAAATGTGCGAGTAAAAACCGTCCCCCTGTTCCTGAATAGGGACTGGTGTCAATACCTCTTGATCCACCATTTCCCCTATTAACAGAGGCAAGGCCCTGGCCTTTTCTGAGTCTCTTGGAAGCTTTGTCACAAGAAACTTTGAGGGTGGATCGCTGTGAAACTCCAGCGCATACCCCCTTTTTATAATGTTCAAGACAAACTCGTTTGAGGTTGTCTTTTCCCACTGTGGGAGAAAGTTCATTAATCTTCCTCCCACCGGGACCCTGATGTCACTGGGGTTTGGGGTTTGAATTGGGGCGGTTAAAAAGTATGCCCCCTTTTCCTTTCCCTTTTTGTCCTGTCCAATGCTTTTTGGGCTTGAACTCCTTCTCTGACTTAGAGGGTTCTTTTGAGGGACGAAAAAACTTTCTTTGAAAATTTTTCTTTTTAATGGGAAAGGTTTTCTTTTTATCCGCCGTTCTTTCCAAGGCGGTATCAAGTTCAGGCCCGAAGACTAAGTCTCCTGTAAAGGGGACACTGCATAAACGTGTTTTAGACGCCGTGTCTCCCCCCCAAGTTTTCATCCAGACTGACCTCCTAGCTGCGACCGAAAGCGCTGCTGTTTTAGCCGTAAATTTAATGGCATCAGTGGAGGCGTCAGAGATGAAACTTGTCGCCTTAAAAAGCATAGGGAAGGTTTTTAAGATCTCCCCCCTAGGCGTGCCTGCCTTTAGATGTTCTTCTAGTTGGGCTAACCAGAACTCTAGGTTCCTGGCTACACAAGAAGTGGCCAGAGCTGGTTTTAAACCTGCCATAGAAGCATCCCAGGCCCTCTTTAAGACTATGTCTGTTTTCCTGTCCATGGGGTCCTTTAAATGACCCATATCCTCAAAGGCAAGGTCAGACTGCTTGGAGACTTTGGACAGGGGGGCGTCTAGTTTAGGATTTTTATTCCAGACCGCCTCTGGGCTCTCGTCAAAGGGGAATCTCCTTTTTAGGGAATTTGGGAAGAAGACCTTTTTATCTGGCTCGGCCCATTCCTTGCGGACAAGGTCAGAAAGCACATTATGTATAGGGAATACCTTAGCTTTCTTTTTCCCCAGAGCCTCATACATTTTATCATGTCTGGTCAATTGAGTTTCTTCCTCATCAATTTCCAGTGTATCATAAATGGCGCTCAACAGCTCGTCTACATCCTCCAGAGACAGCTTGTATTTTGCGACTTTGTTAGCTACAGCCTGATCCTCATCTGAATCTGCGTCAGAGGATTCAGGGCTAACTAACACGGGGCTATGCTCCCTGATTGTACGGGGCTCCCCAGAGCTGGGTGTTTGTAAGGCATGGTGAGGAGGGAATCGCAGCTGCTTTACTGGTGGAAGCAGACGTGCCTACATCTGCGATTAACTCGCGGAGAGATTTAAAGGTTGATGCCATCTCATCTTTAAAGGAGCCAAGGAATCTTGCCAAAGGAGAGTCTGCCTCTGTTTTAAGTAAGCCTGCAATACATTGCTTGCATAGGGCTTTGTTAGAGCCTGAGGACAACTTATTTCCACAGTTAGGGCATTTTTTGCGGCCTGACTTGTCTTCCCTTGGAGCTTCCTTCCCCTAAAAATAAAGAATAGACTTTTTTAGCATCAGGAACCCCTAAAACTCTAAAAACACCTGTGCTGCAACCACCACTGCATCCACCCGGGACTGTGAGGAAACCACCACCATGGGGTACTACAAATCCCAGCCTTACAACAAAAAACCCCAGAAAAAAACCACAGTAAGGGCTTGCCCAGCAGCCTACCTGGGTTTGGCTGGTGCCTGCCTCCACCGGAGTGTCCTGGGAAGTAGCCTCCATGGTCCCCCTCACGCTCCGTGTCCCGCCGCTAGTCCGGTATAGCTGGACGCTGGTCGGAACTGCAGGCCTCAGCGTGGGCCTTCCCCTCCTCCTTGTGCCTGTAGAGACCCGGAACCGGAAGTCTCGGCACACAGGATGACGCGGTTCCGCCGGAAATGACGCTCGGCGTCTCCGACCCCCACCGCTGTGTATAGCAAGGAGCTGTGATGGAAGAATCCATCTGCACCGCTCCTGGGGGAACCTGCGCCAACCTGTCCCTGGCACACCTCGGCACTGGAAGGAGGGGGGTAACGGGTCGGCTCCTAATCAGCTGGACGGTACCCGAGCCCCAAATAGAAAAGGTAGGACTAGATTGGAGCCGCTGGATAGGACCCGGTCCCCCTGTGCGGCTCCGCTCCCCTCAGGCAGCCCCTGAGAGATAGAGTCCTTCTCTGGTTCCTGGCAACATGTTCCTCCGACGGAGGAAACACAAATGACTGACCAGGGACCTGAGGGACCGCCTTTTGAACTGTTTTGGCAATGTGTTTCCTGGGTCGATGGGAGGGACTCCATCTCTCAAGGGCTGTCCTGGAAGACAACTGGGGAAAAATTGTTTTTCAAATGACAACATGTTAAAGCTTATTATGGCGACTGGATTTTGTTTATTATAAATAAAGGATAATAATTTTCCTCTTTCCAGTTCTTGGCTGTTCCTGTGACTTCATATTATACCGTTATTTCCTCCAGTGAATAGATTTCATATCATTTGAGATTTCAGGGGTCACACAATACTACCCCGTAATCCAGGCTACACTGCAAATCAGCATTGTCTTACTTCAGGCAATTACAGTAGAGTGTAACTCTTACTTTGTGACAAAGGATAGGCATCTGGGGGGGTTCCTGGGGCACCTGGCTGTCCAGTGCTGCTCATTCTAATGGGATAATAGAAAAATATTCCTGCGCACACTGACTTTATTGCAAACACATGGCTGTAATATTATTTGGACGCTTCCAGAGGAAAAACATGGAAATCATGGTGTTAAGGGATAGCCTAGCCTGTAAGGAGGTGAAATAGATCAGGATCTGGCAGGCAGCGGCATTCAAACAAAAACACTGAAAGTGACACATGCCAATCAGATGCCAATCCCAAGGGCACCAAGGCCAGATCGTCAATTGAACAGTTCCTAGGAGCTGTGATGTGTGTCGTGTTGAGGAAGTTGGCCATTCATTGCTAATTTGGGGCGGGCAAAGGTCATCGGGCCTGACCTCCCTTTAATTGCTGAAGTTATGCACAAATAAGTGGAATCCCCTTGACACGGCTCTGACACCTTCACTATTGGAGGAAGTGATCTGGATTGTTTGTGACTGCTGAAAGCTATGCTGTGTTGGAATCCATTCACTGGAGGACAAAGTGTTAAAAGTGAGGCCACCAGGTCAACCTAGAGCTGGAGAAAGGAGATAGAGGGGAAGGGGAGAAGAGAAAAAGAGGAATAGAGAGAGAGAGAGAGAGAGATAGGACTGTAAATTAGATCCCATAGCAAAATTTTGAGGAGCCCCTCGGCAACATTCCTCCTGTCAGTGACAAAAGAGTTGTGAACAGAAGCATCGCCTGTTCGGATCTTTGTCGAATTGCGAACATTATGGGCTGTTTGCGCCAAATTCGAGTGGCTCATCATGGCCCATAATTCACTGCGGCATCGCAGTACATTGCTGGCTGATGATTGGCCAAGCTTGCACTATGACCCACATGCTTGGCCATTCACAGCGCCGTCTGTACAGAGAGCCGTAATTGGCCAAAACCTTTCCTTGCTCCTCTTCAACTGGGATCTCCAACCCCACTATACCTTCAGTCTTCTCTGAAACCTGCACTGAGAGGAATGAAGGTGTAGAATTAGGTGTGTCACAGCCAAGTACTTGAGGGCAATCTGCTATCGGTACACCAACGTCAGATTGTACCAGGCAAATTTCCCTGCCTCAGCTGCTGCACCGCCGAAAGAAGTTCGCTCCCAGCCATCCACATGCCCAGCAGTTGAATGCTAGCTTGGCTAAATTGCTAGCACTTCAACTGCTGCCTTTTCAGTTGGTAGACTCTGAATCTAAACACGCTTATGAGCCATCCCACGGCTCAGTGATGGAATGCAGATACACAGTATTCAGCAGCAGCTCTACAGTTAGGAATAAAGGAAAAGAAAAAAGAAAAACTGGATAGTGTGATATCGTTTATAAATGTTTATTGGAATAAAAGCTCCCCACATTAGGGTACTCACATTTGCAAGGTGCACCAATCTGATAACAGTCTCCAAAGTTTGCCTCAAAGTTTGCCTGTCAGGAGGGATAAGCTGTGCATCTCATCTCAGTGGAGTGAAAGGCTCCGTCCTGGCCCCTCCCCTACGCGTTTTCAACACAGGGTCACGTGTCTTCATCAGGGGGACATCCCTGATGAAGCAGGACATCTGCCCACCCACCGACAATGAGTCACACAGACCCAGTCTGGCCACAGGGAGTAAAAGATGTATGAAGTGGTGAAAGATCAAAGTATGTGAACTGTTCCCAAACGCCACTTTTTCTCACGGAAGGCGATTCCGGCTCTCTACCGGCATCTGGAAGGCAATGTCTTGGCCTCGCTGGACAGGGCGGTCAGCGGTAAGGTGCATATTACCCCTGACTCATGGTCCAGCAGGCATGGACAGGGACATTACCTTTCACGGCGCATTGGATGACTCTGCTGGTAGCTGGGAAGTATACAGGACAAGGTGCAGTAGTGTTGGAGGTTGTTCCGACACCACGCCTCCAAAATGCTACTACTGGTGATTCTGACACACCTCTCTCCTCCACCCCCTCCTCTTCTTCTTCTTCCTCCATGGCCTCTTCCTGTGCTTTGTCCTCGGAACCAGCTGTGCTCCGTAGGCGTTCAAGGGGCTACGCAAGTACGCAGGCAAAAAGATGTGGTGCTTGAGCTGGTGTGCTTGGGGGACAGAAGCCACACTGGGGCAGAGATTCTGTCAGCTTTGCAGGGGCAGGCCCAGAGGTGGTTGATGCCACGCCAGCTTAAGCCAGGAATGGTGGTTTGCGACAATGGCACCAAACTCCTCTCCGCCCTCCGACAGGGACAACTGACCCATGTGCCCTGTTTGGCTCACGTCCTTAACTTGGTGGTGCAGCCATTCTTGAGCAGTTACCCGGGCTTACAGGATGTCCTGAGGCAGGCCAGGAAAGTCTGTTTGCATTTCCGCCAGTCATATAATGCCAGTGCTCGGCTGGCTGACCTCCAAAAGGAATTTAACCTGCCCAAGAACCTCCTAACGTGGTGGACATGCCCACCAGGTGGAACTCAACGTTGGCCATGCTGCAGCGGCTGCACACGCAGCAGAGGGCCATCAATGAGTACCTGTGCGACTATGGCACCAGGACAGGGTCAGGGGAGCTTGTTTTTTTCCCCCACGCCAGTGGGCCATGATCAGGGATGCATGCACTGTCCTGTCACCATTTGAGGAGGCCACGAGGATCGTGAGTAGTGACAGTGCATGCATCAGTGACACTGTCCCTCTTGTCCACCTGTTGGAGCACACACTGCGTGGAATAATGGACAGGGCACTTGAGGCAGAACAGAGGCATGCCCGCCGATCACACAGGAAGAGGACGAGGAGAAGGATTGTGTCAGCATGGAGCCTAGCACTCAGCATCAGCAGCAGGCTTCAAGGGATCATTTACAGTCTGAAGAAACCCATGGACTTGTACGTGGCTGGGAGGAGGTGGCTGCGGATCATGTCATCCTTAGTGACCCAGAGGACTCTGGACCGAATGCCTCAGCAAACCAACGCTGCATGGCCTCCCTGATCCTGCAAAGCCTGTGGAAGGATCCTCGTATTTGTGGTATCAAGGAGAGGGATCATTACTGGCTGGCAACCCTCCTTGATCCACGTTACAAGGGTAAGGTTGCAGACCTTATCTTTCTGTCACAGAGGGAGCAGTGGATGAAACATCTTTGGGAGGCCTTGCAGAAAGGTTTATTCAACGCGTTTCCAGAGCCTGGGAGGTTACAATTTCCTGGTCCTCCTGTACAACGTGTTGCTGAGGCTTCGGTCAGTCACAGAAGGAGCGGTGGCCGTCTGACCGATGCGTTCAGACAATTTTTTACTCCGCAGCCCCAAGGTATGATGGGTTCCAGTAACTATCGCCAGCGTCCGATTCACATGGTGCAGGAATACCTAGGGGCAAGATCAGACTTGGACACCTTTCCCCTCAAAAATCCTCTGGGTTACTGGGTCTTGAGGATGGATCACTGGCCAGAGCTTGCACAGTATGCAATTGAGCTACTGGCCTGTCCTATATCCAGCGTTCTTTCGGAACGCACATTCAGTGCTGCTGGAGGCTTTGTAACCGATCACAGGGTGCGCTTGTCCACCGACTCGGTCGATCCACTGACCTTCATAAAAATGAATCTCTTGGATCACCACCAACTACCAAGCACCTGATGCTGATGAAACTGAATCATTTGGACATGTCAGATGCCTTCAAGACTGCCCATTCTGATACTGAGTGACTATCCTGTTATGCTGAGTGACTATCCTCTTCCTCAATGATCATGCTAATAGCTTGTAAGAACATTTTTGGTTCTGGGCGCCGCCACCAGTGGCTAAGGCCCAATTTTTCGCCCCGTTTAACAGGGGCATGTAATTACAATTTTTGATGCAATATTTTGCAGGAGGGTTCGTTGCTGCGCTCAACTACAGTATCTGTGAGGGGTTGCAGTGTTGTGGGACCCGCACCAGTGCCTAAGGCCCAATTTTTCAGCCCCTGTTAAACAGAGGCGTGTAATTACAATTTTTGATGCAATATTTTGCAGGAGGGTTCGTTGCTGCGCTCAACTACAGTATCTGTGAGGGGTTGCAGTGTTGTGGGACCCGCACCAGTGCCTAAGGCCCAATTTTTCTGCCCCTGTTTAACAGGGGCGTGTAATTACAATTTTTGATGCAATACTTTGTGCTCCAACTAGAGTATCTGTGAGGGGTTGCAGTGCTGTGGCACCAGTGCCTAAGGCCCAATTTTTCTGCCCCGTTTAACAGGAACATGTAATTACAATTCTTGATCTAATATTTCACAGCAGGGCCCATTCCTGCGCCCACCAAGAGTAACTGTGAGGGCTTACAGTGTTGTGGCAACACCACCACCACTACCACCGAAGGCCCAATTTTTCTGCCCCTGTTCAACAGGTGGATGTATTTACAATTCTTGATATAATATTTCACAGCAGGGCCTGTTCCAGCGCCCATCAAGAGTAACTGTGAGGACTTACAGTGTTGTGGCACCAGCACCACCAAAGGCCCAATTTTTCTACCACTGTTCAACAATGGCATGTAATTACAATTCTTGATATAATAGTTCACAGCAGGACGTTCCAGGGTTCACCAAGAGTAACTGAGGGCTTACAGTGTTGTGGCAACACCAACACCTAAGGCCCAAATTTCTGCAGAGTATATAGGGCAGGCCCCTACTTTCAAACAACCAACTTACAAATGACTCCTACTTGCAAATGGAAGGAGACAACAGGAAGTGAGATGAAATCTACCCCTAGGAAGGGAAATTCTCTCCTGTAATGCCCTGTACACACGGTCGGACATTGATCAGACATTCCGACAACAAAGTCCATGGATTTTTTCAGACAGATGTTGGCTCAAACTTGTCTTGCATGCGGTGGCGTAAAACACGTACGTCGGGACTATAAACGGGGCAGTAGCCAATAGCTTTCGTCTCTTAATTTATTCTGAGCACGCGTGGCACTTTGTGCGTCGGATGTGTGTACCCACGATCGGAATTTCCGACAACGGAATTTGTTGTCGGAAAATTTTATAGCAAGCTCTCAAACTTTGTGTGTCGGAAATTCCTATGGAAAATGTGTGATGGAGCCTACACACGGTCTGAATTTCCGACAACAAGGTCCTATCACACATTTTCCATCGGAAAATCCTATCGTGTGTACAGGGCATAAGAGTTAATATGGGAAAAACGTGTCTCCTCTCCACTGATGCTTTATCACCAATCCTTGTTTCACTAAAAACCCCAAATTTTCAAAAAACATTTGTCATTGGGACAGAAAGTGAGGTGAAATCTTCTGAACAGGTGCACAGACAGCAAAAAAAAAAAAATGTTACAGGGGTGATAACCCTTCCCTAGATTTTCCAAAGAGTTTAAAAATAGATTTTCTGGCTGGGGCTACACTTTAAAAATGTACCAGTTCAAAATTACAAACAGATTCTACTTAACAACAAACCTATAATCCCTGTCTTGTTTGCACCGCCTGTATACTGCTGTTCAGAGTATATAGGGCCTGGGGGCCCCACGCCTTTCCTTTTTTTAATTTGGGTGAGGGGTTCCCCTTAATATCCATACAAGACCCAAAGAGTCTGGTAATGGGCTGGGGGGGAGGGTACCCATGCCATTTTTCTCAATGATTTTCATCCATATTGCCGGGACCAGACATTACATTAAAGCCGCAAGCAGTTTTAAATGACTTTTTTCCCTTTAGTAATGTCATTTTGTGCAGGGACAGTTCTAAACACGGGAAACACGTGCCACTTTACAGGCATACTATAGACACCCCCCCCAGGTACGATATTTAAAGGAATATTTCACCCTTTTTTTTTTCATCAATAAAATCACTGCTCCCAAAAAAAAAACCAGACAATTTTAAAACATTTTTTTGCGTTGATCCATGTCCCCTGGGGCAGGACCCGGGTCCCCAAACCCTTTTTAGGACAATAACTTGCATATTAGCCTTTAAAATGAGCACTTTTGATTTCAAACGTTAGAGTCCCATAGACTTTAACGGGGTTCTAAATTTCACGCAAACTTTCGGTCCGTTAGCAGGTTCTGGTGCGAACCGAACCGGGGGTGTTCGGCTCATCCCTAATGGTGAACTTTACCAAAGTTTGCATACCGAATCCAAACTTCACTGAAGGTAATGGGAGCTGAATCCTAATAATAAGCAGAACGTACCTGGTTTCAGTTCAGGCTAGGTTAGGTGAACTTTTCCAAAGTGCCCATGCTGAATTCACAGCCTACATCTTGCCACGCATGCAGCAGCCTTCACAAGGTGACTCTCCTCCTGGTCCATACGGATCCTGTAGGAAACCCGTGCTTCTCTGGGCCCTATACCTACTGTTGCAGTATCAGAGTATATTGCACTCAGCTGCAAAGGGGAGCCCCTCTCTGCAAATTGACTTTGGATCAGGTACGTGACACATACAACAGCCCTTAGAAGTGGTGGCTGCTTACAAGTTGATCTGACCAGAAATACAGTTTCCTTCTCACTTCCTGTGATTTTAAAAGACAGCACAAAGAACCTTATCTTTTTATTGTGTAAACTACACAACCCACCATATAATGAAGATGAACAAAAGAAGACATTTTTGAAAGTCCAGCCTGTGTGCCAATCATGGCTCCCTTTATAGATACAGTGGGGCAAAAAAGTATTTAGTCAGCCACCAATTGTGTAAGTTCTCCCACTTAAAATGATGAGAGAGGCCTGTAATTGTGATCATAGGTATACCTCAACTATGAGAGACAAAATGTGGAAACAAATCCAGACAATCACATTGTCTGATTTTTTTAAAGAATTTATTTGCAAAATGGTGGAAAATAAGTATCTGGTCAATATCAAAAGTTCATCTCAATACTTTGTTATATATCCTTTGTTGGCAATGGCAAAGGTTACACGTTTTCTGTAAGTCTTCACAAGATTGTCACACACTGTTGCTGGTATGTTGGCCCATTCCTCCATGCAGGTCTCCTCTAGAGCAGTGATGTTTTGTGGCTGTCGCTGGGCAACATGGATTTTCAACTCCCTCCAAAGGTTTTCTATGGGGTTGAGATCTGGAGACTGGCCACTCCAGGACCTTGAAATGCTTCTTACGAAGCCACTTCTTCGTTGCCCAGGCAGTGTGTTTGGAATCATTGTCATGCTGAAAGACCCAGCCACATTTCATCTTCAATGCCCTTGCTGATGGGAGGAGGTTTGCACTCAAATCTCACAATACATGGCCCCATTCATTCTTTCATGTACATGGATCAGTCGTCCTGTTCCCTTTGCAGAGAAACAGCCCCAAAGCATGATGTTGCCACCCCCATGCTTCACAGTAGGTATGGTGTTCTTTTGGTTGCAACTCAGCATTCTCTCTCCTCCAAACACGAAGAGTTGTGTTTCTACCAAACAGTTCTACTTTGGTTTCATCTGACCATATGACATTCTCCCATTCCTCTTCTGGATCATCCAAATGCGCTCTAGCAAACCTCAGACGGGCCCGGACATGTACTGGCTTAAGCAGGGGGACACATCTGGCACTGCAGGATCTGAGTCCCTGGCGGCGTACTGTGTTACTGATGGTAGCCTTTGTTACGTTAGTCCCAGCTCTCTGCGGGTCATTCACTAGGTCCCCCCGTGTAGTTCTGGGATTTTTGCTCACCGTTCTTGTGATCATTTTGACCCCACAGGGTGAGATCTTGCGTGGAGCCCCAGATCAAGGGACATTATCAGTGGTCTTGTATGTCTTCCATTTTCTAATTATTGCTCCCACAGTTGATTTCTTCACACCAAGCTGCTTGCCTATTGCAGATTCAGTCTTCCCAGCCTGGTGCAGGTCTACAATTTTGTTTCTAGTGTCCTTCGACAGCTCTTTGGTCTTCACCATAGTGGAGTTTGGAGTGTGACTGTTTGAGGTTGTGGACAGGTGTCTTTTATACTGATAACAAGTTCAAACAGGTGTCATTAATACAGGTAATGAGTGGAGGACAGAGGAGCCTCTTAAAGAAGAAGATACAGGTCTGTGAGAGCCAGAAATCTTGCTTGTTTGTAGGTGACCAAATACTTATTTTCCATCATAAATTTGCAAATAAATTATTTCAAAAATCAGACAATGCGATTGTCTGTTTTTTTTTCCACATTTTGTCTCTCATAGTTGAGGTATACCTATGATGACAATTACAGGCCTCTCTCATCTTTTTAAGTGGGAGAACTTGCACAATTGTTGGCTGACTAAATACTTTTTTGCCCCACTGTACAGTGGAGAAATTAGCGCACACTAAGGGACAAAAATTGTTTTATATGCAGGATTACAAGATGAAAAGAATGACAGCTTGAAAAAAGAGAGTTAAAGAGGTTGTAAACTCCACCCCCCCCCAAAAAAAAAAACCTGTAAGACAAAGGCATAATGAGCTAGTATGCATTGCGTACTAGCTCATTATGAATTGCTCACCTTAGAGCGAAGACCTCTCAGCAGCGCACGCACACCACTGAGACGGCTGACATCTCCCCGGCATGCATGTGGGAGCCGCAGGTCATGGCACAGGGCCCTGAAGAAATGGCACAAGCGGCCGGTTCTTCAGAGCGCAT
Source organism: Lithobates clamitans (assembly GCA_037952925.1). Lineage (NCBI taxonomy): Eukaryota > Metazoa > Chordata > Amphibia > Anura > Ranidae > Lithobates > Lithobates clamitans. The sequence goes on along the minus strand of JBBGZY010003122.1, from coordinate 17,859 downwards.
GCGTCGATGATGTAATCTGCGCAGCATACAGTAAATATCTCCTAAACGGTGCAAGTTTATTATAGGCTTACCTATAGGAACAAACAAGGAGAGTTTACTTCCTCTTTAACCACTTGACATCCGCACCATGGCCGAATGATGGCCACAGCGCGGACTTGAATTCCCAGGAGGCCATCATATGATGGCCTCCCCTGTGCGCGCCCTACAAGGCGCGTGCCGAGCGCGCTGTGATCACCGAGTCACTGATCCAAGTAAGGGGCAAAAGATCGGTAATCGGCTTTTTCGGCTGACAGCGCGAGTAGAAAAAACAGCCGATCACCGGCTCGGATGCAAGGGTCCCGAAGTGGAAGAAGCACATCAACCTCATCTGTGCCCACATAACAGTGCCCACAGTGCCACCTATCAGTGCCCACAGTGCCACCTATCAGTGCCCACCAGTAGTGCCACCTATCAGTGCCACCTAGCAGTGCTGCCTATAAGTGTAACTGATAGTGCCCATTATTGCCACCCATCAGTGCCCATCACTGCCGCCTATCGATGCCCATCAGTGACGCCTCATTAGCGTACATCAATGAAGGAGAAAAATTACCTGTTTTAAATTTTTTTTTTTTTTTTATATTTTAAAAAAGTTGTTTTTAATTCAGTTTTTTTACATTTTTTAACAAAAATTAAATACCGCAGAGGTGATCAAATACCACCAAAAGAAAGCTCTATTTGTGGGGAAAAAAATTATACAAATTTAATTTGTGTCAGTGCTGTATGACCGCGCAATTGTCATTCAAAGTGCATCAGCGCTGAAAGCTGAAAATTGGTCTGGATAGGAGGGGGGGGTTTAAGTGGCCAGGAAGCAAGTGGTTAACCACTTGCTGACTGCTGCACACCGATATACGTCGGCACAATGGCAGCGGTGGGCAAATGGGCATATCTGTAGGTCCCCTCTTCAAATTGCGGGGCTAGTGGGTGCACGCGCGCCCGGCACGTACAGTGTGACCGTGCCAGCCGGTGTCCTGCGATCGTGTCACGGAGCCACAGAACAGGGAGATGCCTATGTAAACAAGGCATTTCCCCATTCTGCCTAGTGACATGACAGGGATCTAATGCTCCCTGTCATCGGAAGCAGTGATCACAGTCATATCAGTGGTAGCCCACCCCCCCCCCACAGTTAGAATCCCTCATTAGGACACACTTAACCCCTTGATTGCCCCCTAGTGTTTAACCCCTTCCCTGCCAGTGACATTTACACAGTAAGCAGTGCATTTTTATAGCACTGATCGCTGTATAAATGACAATGGTCCCAAAATAGTGTCAAAAGTGTACAATGTGTCCGCCATAACGTCGCAGTCATGATAATAAAAAAAAAATAAATAAATATCGCAGATCATCGCCATTACTAATAAAGTAAAATTAATAATAAAATTGCAACAAATCTATCCCATATTTTGTAGATGCTATAACTTTTGCGCAAACCAATCAAAATATGCGGGTTTTTTTATTATATTTTTTTACCAAAAATATGTAGAAGAATACATATTGGCCTAAACTGAGTAAAAAACTTGTTTTTTTTTATATATTTTTTGGGGATAATTATTATAGCAAAAAGTAAAAAAATATTGCTTTTTTATCAAAATTGTCGCTCTTTTTTTGTTTATAGCACAAAAAAATAAAAACTACAGAAAGCTCTATGTGTGGGTAAAAAAGGACGTCAATTTCGTTTTGGTGTAATGTCGCATGAACGCGCAATTGTCAGTTAATGTGAGGCAGTGCTGAATCGCAAAAAGTGCTCTGGTCAGAATGGGGGTAAAATCTTCCGGGGCTGAAGCGGTTAATGCAACCAACATTTAATATTACATTTTTGTTTTTGAGTTTAGATACATTCTAATGCCCTGTACACACAGTCGGATTTTCCAACGGAAAATGTGTGATAGGACCTGGTTGTCGGAATTTCCGACCGTGTGTAGGCTCCATTACACATTTTCCATCGGATTTTCCGACACACAAAGTTTGAGAACAGGCTATAAATTTTTCCAACAACAAAATCCGTTGTCGGAATTTCCGATCGTGTGTACACAAATCCGACGCACAAAGTGCCACGCATGCTCAGAATAAATAAAGAGATGAAAGCTATTGGCTACTGCCCCGTTTATAGTTCCAATGTACGTGTTTTACGTCACCGCGTTCGGAATGATTGGATTTTCCGACAACTTTGAGACCATGTGTATGCAAGACAAGTTTGAGCCAACATCTGTTGGAAAAAATCCTAGGATTTTGTTGTCGGAATGTCTGATCAATGTCCGACCGTGTGTACGGGGCATAAGACCCTTTTTAAATGGCACCTTTACCCACCTACATATTGCCCATGCATTAACAGGTGTTGCAGTTTCCGCATAATATTTGTGTGAATAGGCCTTTAGGCATCACTAGCCATAAACTGGAGACTAATAAGAAAATCCTACAATCGTCTCTATATGCAAAAAAAAATATTACCTTATCAACTAATAGCTGATGCAATACTCAGCAAGCAAGTGTGTGAACCTAAAACTCCTGACTAAACTGTTCTCCAAGCAAATAGTTGCTGGTTTTTATTAGTTTTTGATCATTTTAAATGATGTTTAGGCTCAGACAAAGCGTTAAAGTGACCGTAAAGGAAGAAGGTTTTTATCTTAACGCATTATGATAAAATGTCTTATCTTATGCATTAAGATAAAATTCTTCTGTGTGCTGCAGCCGCCCCAGCACTCCCATACTTACCTGAGCCCCATCTCTATCCAGTGATGTCCATGAGTGCCTCGGCCATCTGGAACTCTCCCTGATGCATGGCTAAGACACAGAAGTGGCGCCATTGGCTCCTGCTGCTGTCAAAGTCAGTTAGCAAATCGGGAGAGAGAGGGGGCGGGGCCGAACCAAGGCTCTGTGTCTAAATGGACACAGGGAGCTGTGACTCCGTGTTGAACAGGGGCAGAAAAATTGGGCCTTTGGTGGTGGTGGTGGTGCTGGTGCCACCACACTGCAAGTCCTCACTCGCTCTTGGTGGGTGCAGAAACGGGCCCTGCTGTGAAATATTAGATCAACAATTGTAATTACATGCCCCTGTTGAACAGGGGCTGAAAAATTGGTCCTTATCACTGGTGCTACAACACTGCAACCCCTCACAGATACTCTAGCTGGAACGCAGGAACGAGCCCTGCTGCAAAGTATTGCATCAAAAATTGTAATTACATGCCCCTGTTAAAGAGGGGTTGAAAAATTAGGCCTTAGGCACTGGTGCTGGTGCCACAACACTGCAACCCCTCACAGAAACTCTAGTTGGAACGCAGGAACGAGCCCTGCTGCAAAGTATTGCATCAAAAATTGTAATTACACGCCCCTGAGGGGCTGAAAAATTGGGCCTAAGGCACTAGTGGCAGCGCCCAGAACCAAAAATGTTCTTACAAGCTATCAGCGTGATCATTGAGGAAGAGGATAATTACTCAGGATAGTCACTCAGCATCAGCATAGGCAGTCTTTGAAGGGATCTGAGATTTAAAAAAAAATTATTCGGTTACATCAGCATCAGGTGCTTGACAGCTGGTGGTGATCCAAGACTGATTCATTTTTATGAAGGTCAGTCGATCGACCGAGTCGGTGGACAGACGCACCCTGTGATCGGTTACAAAGCCTCCAGCAGCACTGAATGTGCGTTCTGAAAGAACGCTGGATGCAGGACAGGCAAGTAGCTCAATTGCATACTGTGCAAGCTCTGGCCAGTGATCCATCCTCAAGACCCAGTAACCCAGAGGATTTTCGGTGGGAAAGGTGTCCAAGTCAGATCTTGCACCTAGGTATTCCTGCACCATGTAAAACAGACGCTGGCGATGGTTGCTGGAACCGATCATACCTTGTTGCTGCGGACTAAAAAATTGTCTGAACACATCGGTCAGACGGCCACCTTCTCCACCGCTCCTTCTTTGACTGACCGAAGCCTCAGCAACACGTTGTCCAGAAACAGGAGTTTGTAACCTCCCAGTCTCTGGGAACGCGTTGCACAGACCTTTCTGCAAGGCCTCCCGAAGATGTTTCATCCTCTGCTCCCTCTGCGACGGAAAGATAAGGTCCACAACTTTACCCTTGTAACGTGGATCAAGGAGGGTTGCCAGCCAGTATTGGTCCTTCTCCTTGATACCACGAATACGAGGATCCTTAGCAAGGCTTTGCAGGATCAGGGAGGCAATGCAGCGTAGGTTTGCTGAGGCATTCAGTCCGGTGTCCTCTGGGTCACTAAGGACGACATGGTCCGCAGCCACCTCCTCCCAGCCACGTACAAGTCCATGTGTTTCTTGGGACTGATCCCTTGAAGACTGCTGCTGATGCTGAGTGCCAGGCTCCACCTCCATACTGACACAATCCTCCTCCTCCTCCTCCTCGTCCTTTTCCTGTGTGATCGGCGGGCACGTAGGAACACTGTCTGGATAAAAGGGGGCCTTGAGAGCTAAGGAAGTCCTCCTCTTCCTGCCTCTGTTCTGCCTCAAGTGCCCTGTCCATTATTCCACGCAGCGTGTGCTCCAACAGGTGGACAAGGGGGACAGTGTCACCGATGCATGCACTGTCACTGCTCACCATCCTCGTGGCCTCCTCAAATGGTGACAGGACAGTGCATGCATCCCTGATCATGGCCCACTGGCGTGGAAAAAAAAACAAGCTCCCCTGACCCTGTCCTGGTGCCATAGTCGCACAAGTACTCATTGATGGCCCTCTGCTGCGTGTGCAGCCGCTGCAGCATGGCCAACGTTGAGTTCCACCTGGTGGGCATGTCACACATTAGGCGGTTCTTGAGCAGGTTAAACTCATTTTGGAGGTCCACCAGCCGAGCACTGGCATCATATGACCGGCGGAAATGCACACTGGCTTGCCTCAGGACATCCTGTAAGCCCGGCTACCTGCCCAAGAACCGCTGCACCACCAAGTTAAGGACATGAGCCAAACAGGGCACATGGGTCATTTGTCCCTGTCGGAGGGCAGGGAGGAGGTTGGTGCAAACCACCATTCCTGCCTTAAGTTGGGGTGGCGTCAACCACCTCTGAACCTGCCCCTGCAGAGCTGACAGAACCTCTGCCCCAGTGTGGCTCCTGTCCCCCAAGCACACCAGCTCAAGCACCGCATGGCATCTTTTGTCCTGCGTACTTGCGTAGCCCCTTGAACGCCTACGGAGCACCGCTGGTTCCGAGGACAAAGCACAGGAAGAGGCCATGGAGGAAGAAGAAGAGGAGGGGGTGGAGGAGAGAGGTGTGTCACAATCATTAGTAGTGGCATTTTGGAGGCGTGGTGGCAGAACAACCTCCAACACTACTGCACCTTGTCCTGCATCCTTCCCAGCTGCCAGCAGAGTCACCCAATGCGCGGTGAAACTTAGGCAACGTCCCTGTCCATGCCTGATGGACCATGAGTCAGCGGTAATATGCACCTTACCGCTGACCGCCCTGTCCAGCGAGGCATGGACATTTCCTTCCACATGCCGGTAGAGAGCCGGAATCGCCTTCCGTGAGAAAAAGTGGCGTTTGGGTACCTGCCACTGAGGAACCGCACATTCCACAAACTCACGGAAGGGGGCAGAGTCTACCAACTGAAAAGGCAGCAGTTGAAGTGCTAGCAATTTTGCCAAGCTAGCATTTAACTGTTGGGCATGTGGATGGCTGGGAGCGAACTTCTTTCGGCGGTACAGCAGCTGGGGCAGGGAAATTTGCCTCGTACAATCGGACGTCGGTGTACCGAAAGCAGATTGCCCACAAGTACTTGGCTGTGACACACCTAATTCTATACCTTCATTCCTCTCAGTGCAGGTCTCAGAGAGGACTGAAGGTATAGTGGGGTTGGAGATCTCAGCTGATGAGGAGCAAGGAGAGGTCCTCTTTGTTCTTTGGTGTGGGTCTTTTAGATACGCTTGCCAATGAACTGCATGGCAGGTCAACATATGTCTGGTCAAGCATGTGGTGCCCAAGCGGGAGATGTTTTGGCCACGCAAGATACGCTTGAGACATATGTTGCAAATAGCAGCGGTGCGATCTGATGCACTCTTCTCAAAAAAGGCCCACACCAAAGAACTTTTTGAATAATGCGCAGAGACTGCAGCGCCCTGCACATGCGGAGCTTTGGGGTGTGATGCAGTCAGTGTGCTGCCCTTAGGCTGGCCCCTGGAGGGCATCCTGCCTCATTGGTGATGTGCCGCCTCCTCCTCCTTACTCCTATCAGGCACCCACGTTAAGTCAGTGACCTCATCATCCCCTCCCTCCTCATCACTGGAGCAAACCTGGCAGTATGCTGCAGCAGGGGGAGCATGACTGCCAGATTGCTGTCCTTCTTGGGCACCCCCTCTGTCCATGCTCACGTTACTGCCTTCATCTAGCTCAATATCATCATCAGAGCCTTCCAAATGCTGGGCATCCTCCTGGAGCATGTACCTAACACTGTGGTCAAACAGTTCGAGGGACTCCTCAGGAGGACATGGTGGGGCTAGGGAAGGAGTCACTGATGACATTGAGCCGAGGGAAGAGGCCGCGTTGGCAGCTGCTTTGCCAGACAAAGTACCCTGAGCATGGGTGAGGGAGGATGAGGAGGATGAGGACGGCTTGGTCATCCACTCGACCAAGTCTTCCGCATGTTGCGGCTCAACACGGCCAGCTGCCGAAAAAAAGGCCAAGCGTGTCCCACAGCCACGTGCTGATGAGGATGCACCATCTCCACGACCAGCACTGTTGCTTCTAGACACAGAGCCTGCTTGCCCTCTTTTATTGGCTTGTGACTGTGTGCCTCTCCTTGTTGGCCTTCCAGACATACTAATGGCCTGTAGCTGCACTAAGCTGGGATATAGAGATAGATATAGATACTGATACTGCAGCTAGCAAAATCAACTTCCTGCCTGTAGTATGAGAGCACCACCAACCTTCTACAGGTAGCTTTAGCTGAACACTGTGCAGAGCTCGCACTACACTAACTTGTAGCTTATTTAGCTGCCTGCAGTAGTGATAGGATCAGGAAAACACCACCAACCTTCTACAGGTAGCTTTAGCTGAACACTGCAGAGCTCGCAAAAAAATAACTTGTAGGTGTAGCTGAACACTGTGAGTAGGACGCACTACACTAACTTGTAGCTTTAGCTGAACACTGTGCAGAGGTCGCACTACACTAACTTGTAGTTTTCGCTGAACACTGTGAGGAGGACACACTACACCAACTTGTAGCTTTAGCTGAACACTGTGAGGAGGATGCACTACCCTAACTTGTAGCTTTAGCTGAACACTGTGCAGAGGTCACACTAAACTAACTTGTAGCTTTAGCTGAACACTGTGAGGAGGACGCACTACACTAACTTGTAGTTTTAGCTGAACACTGAGGAGGACGCACTACCCTAAGGCCCCTTTCACACGGGACGGATCCGTGTTGATCCGCCCCGTGTTTATCCGCTGCTCAGCGGGGATCGCTCCGTTTTCCCCAGCTGAGCAGGCAGATGACAGGGCGGGACCCGCACACTGTGCAGGGACCGCCCTGTCAGATCTCCGCTCTCCCCTATGGGGGATCGGAGGAACACGGACCGTCTGGATTTTCTTCCATCCGCAGAATCGGACGAGAGCGGAGCCGGACAACATCGGGTGTTAGCGGATGTACATCCGCTGACACCCGCTATCCCATAGGGATGCATGTATGTCCGTATTTCATCCGAAAACGGATGGATGAAATACGGACATACGGTCCGCACGTGTGAAAGGGGCCTAACTTGTAGCTTTAACTGAACACTGTGAGGAGGACGCACTGCACTAACTGTAAATAGTCTAGCTGTCTGACTGTGGTACTAATAGGATCAAAAGAACACCAGCAATTTTCTTCAGGTAGCTGTAAATACTGTAACAAGACAAGCCTGCCAGTAGGAAAATAACAGGAACGGATCTAGCTAAAATGAATAATAATATATATATATATATATATATTTTCATCGGGGGTTGGTTTAGCTTAAAGGTAGAGCTTATCAGTGAGCCGAGTCCACGCCAGATACGCAGTTTTAAGGGCTTGTAGGCCCACTTTTATTAAAGAAAGAAAATGTCCGATAACAGAAGTGTTGCCCACACAGGGGTTTCAGCTTTCCACAACAACAATGTAAGTTCAATCAGAAATACCAAGCCACCTGGCTCTCTTTAGCAGCACTGCTGCTCAAACTTATGCTTCAGCCCTCTCGGCTCTATAACAGAGTTCCTGTACACCCAGTACCTCAGCACTCTTTTCCAGCCCACAGGCTTAGACCCTCTGTCTGCTCTGACAGACAGACCTGTGCAGACATGCACACTTCTCCCTTGCTTGCCTGGACTCCTCGGGAGGGTGGAGCCCTGAACTATGGTCAGGTGTCTACAAATAGCCCAACACACACCTGACCAGTCAATCTGCTGGTGGATCTCAAAACCTGGAGAAAGCTGCGAAAGCATTTTTCTCCAGTCCACATTTATGCTCTGCAGCCTTGTACCAAGCAAATGTGCATATTCTGTGTCCACTTTAACCCCATTTTCATAGCGACAGGGACTCTCACTATTACAGTTCCCCCCCCCCCCCCTTTGTTTCGATCCGGAGGGAGGAACACCAGCACCCGTCATGGTTGGGACACCTCTGTGCTGGCTGTCAGCCACGTAGGCCCAACCGTTTTTTCGGGTGCGCTTCCAGGTACGTCCCACCCTGGATCTTAACAGGGTCCTACATTTCCCTATACTCAGCCTACTCCCTCTGTCCTTGGGGTTCCTGAGCTCACATTTCTTCTGTTGGCCCCCTGCCTTTCCTGCTACTTACTTCCAACTCAGTTTCCTGATTCTGTAGAGAACCTCCTCCAGACACTACGCCTGATGAGTAACCACCTTATCCCTCACTGGTACCCGTTTTCCCCATCACAATAGGTCTCTTGGGTTTACCAACTCTTTTGCCTCCCAGCTTCAAGTTTCCTTGTTTCCAAAACCTCTCTCAGCATTACTGTTCTGAGACTGTAGGGGGCCTATTTTTATGGTGTTTATAACGGGACCCCTCCTCTTATTTCTGGTACCTGACTCAGCAGTCACTAATTGTTTACCAGGTTTACCTGTACCTTTGGACACCACATTATAATGTACCATTAACACATTACTTGATTCATCATCGACAGACATTTTCAAACCAACATTACACCTCTCAATGTTGAACATGTCACCAATGCCTTTTTTTTCCAGCATTTGCTAGGGCAGAGTCTGCAGAGGGCACACATACCGGAGGGCCGCCATTACCCACAGGAACCTCACAGGATGTCACCTCCCCTGGGTTCACCCACTCTGCAGACAGCTGTCCTACCACTTGACCTTTAATACCACCTGGATTTCTATCCGAAACCGGAACAGGCGAGCTCTCGTCTGATCCGCGTACCAACCTTATTGCACTTTTTACCCATTTCCCTGTCTCAGGGACCATATCAGGTTTGTCACATAAACCTATTATTGGACTGGTGACCCCAGTCTCTTTAACCACCTCTGTCTGAGCCCCGGTCAGGATTTCTGCTGTTTTCTGGTCCATGCTCGGCCCTTCCATCTCACGTGGTTTTTCCACCGGTGCAGTATACGCGCCCTTCACCGACAACTGACCAGCACCACCCTGGACCATAGCCACAGAAATGCTTCCCATCGGGCTGTTAGGAGGTGAAACCTCAGACATTGACTCATTTTTAGTTTCTCCAAAGCATCTCCCATATACCATTTTTTCAGGAATTAACCCAGCAGCATACCCAGAAGCAACTTTTAACAAGAGTAATACTTTCAAGAATAAACCATTCCTGTCTTGTTCTCCTTTGTTCTGTACAGCCTGCAATTTAGTGCTCCACCTAGTGGTATTCCACAGTACCAGGCCGTCTGACTGTGGAGGAGACACCCCAATATAGATTGGCTGTACATCCCAAAGTTTAAGCAGCTCCTTTAATGCTTTGGTTACAGACCAGACCCTTAATCCGTTCTGGGGACCTTCATTACATTGGGAATGCAGAGAGACTCATTGGCCGAGACTTGAGAAGTTGCAATTGTCAAACCAACATCCTCCCAGCTGGAGGTAACCACAGCCTGGTGCTCACCCAGAGCGCTGCCAGGTGCTGGACTCATACCCAACTTCTCAGGTTCAGCATCAGTGAACTGCTCCAGAACATTACCAGTGACAACGTCACTTTGACACTCCATGACAACCTCAGTTTTGTGCATAAAAACCTCATATATCAGGGAGATAAGATTTTTACCCCAACTATCCCAATCTATTGTATGTGCACAGGGCCGGTGCTAGACTATTTTGCGCCCTAGGCGAGACCAGCTACTTGCGCCCCCCCCCCCCCTAGAAAAAAAAAAAAAAAAAACTTCTGTACCGCTAAAACATAATTTCTATATCTCTATATGATATAGAAAGGGCGCAAAACAGTCTAGCACCGGCCCTGTCTATACCCCCTGTAATGTTTGTTGCCCCCTCATTGAACTGCCGTACACAGCGAGCATAGTTGCCAACATTTCAAATTCTTTTTTTAGAGAAATGGGCGACAGCAGAGGGCTCGGTGACAGCAGGGCAGAGGACTGGGTGACAGCAGAAGGCTGGGCGACAACAGGGGACTGGGTGACAGCAGAGGACTGGGTGACAGCAGAGGACTGGGTGACAGCAGAGGACTGGGTGACAGCAGAGGACTGGGCGACAACGGGACTGGGTGACAGCAGAGGACTGGGTGACAGCAGGGCAGAGGACTGGGTGAACGCAGGGCAGAGGACTGGGTGAACGCAGGGCAGAGGACTGGGCGACAACAGGGGACTGGGTGACAGCAGAGGGCTTAGTGACAGCAGGGCAGAGGACTGGGTGACAGCAGAGGACTGGGTGACAGCAGGCAGAGGGCTGGGTGACAGCACGGCAGAGGGCTGGGTGACAGAAGGCAGAGGGCTGGGTGACAGAAGGCAGAGGGCTGGGTGACAGAAGGCAGAGGGCTGGGTGACAGAAGGCAGAGGGCTGGGTGACAGCAGGGCAGAGGACTGGGCGACAACGGGACTGGGTGACAGCAGGGGACTGGGTGACAGCAGGGCAGAGGACTGGGTGACAGCAGGGCAGAGGACTGGGTGACAGCAGGGCAGAGGTCTGGGTGACAGCAGGGCAGAGGTCTGGGTGACAGCAGGGCAGAGGTCTGGGTGACAGCAGGGCAGAGGTCTGGGTGACAGCAGGGCAGAGGTCTGGGTGACAGCAGGGCAGAGGTCTGGGTGACAGCAGGGCAGAGGTCTGGGTGACAGCAGGGCAGAGGACTGGGTGACAGCAGGGCAGAGGACTGGGTGACAGCAGGGCAGAGGACTGGGTGAACGCAGGGCAGAGGACTGGGTGAACGCAGGGCAGAGGACTGGGTGAACGCAGGGCAGAGGACTGGGTGAACGCAGGGCAGAGGACTGGGTGAACGCAGGGCAGAGGACTGGGTGACAGCAAGCAGAGGGCTGGGTGACAGCAGAGGACTGGGTGACAGCAGGCAGAGGACTGGGTGACAGCAGGCAGAGGACTGGGTGACAGCAGGCAGAGGATGGGTGACAGCAGGCAGAGGATGGGTGACAGAAGGAGGGCTGGGTGACAGCAGGGCAGAGGATGGGTGACAGAAGGCAGAGGTCTGGGTGACAGAAGGCAGAGGTCTGGGTGACAGAAGGCAGAGGTCTGGGTGACAGCAGGGCAGAGGACTGGGTGACAGCAGGGCAGAGGACTGGGTGACAGCAGGCAGAGGACTGGGTGACACCAGAGGGCTGGGTGACAGCAGGCAGAGGACTGGGTGCAATTGGGTTGAAAACTGCTCTGCCCAATATCTCACAGTCAGGACACTGCTACAGGAAAAAAAAACAGATATTATCTTGATCTTTGTCAGATAACAGAACTTTTTTTTACTTATGTGCAAAAGTCTAAAGATAGAAATAATAAAGTTGACAAAGATCAAGATGACATCTGGTCTTTCCTGTAGCAGTGTCCTGACTGAGATATCGGGCAGAGCACTTTTCAACCCAGTGGCTGCATAAAAACAAAACAGCATTTTTAGAGCCTTTTTTTACCTCCATGTTGCTCTGCCCAGAAGGACCGTGTGATCATCCCTGAGGCTGGCCGCTCCGCCCCCTGCCCCCCAGTGACAGGCAGGATCACCCCTTGGCTGGCCACACCCCCTCATGAGTCCCGACTAGTGACAATGAAGGAGGCGGGCCAGCTCCTCAGCATCAATCAGAGCCCTGATCTGCCGAACAGCTCTGCAGCTGGGGGAGTCGGGGGAGGGATCAGTCAGTGTACTGCATGTGATACATTCCTCCCCGCGCCCCTGCATGATCCCCAGCAACAGACATTCCCTCACCTCCTCCGGACCTCCAGTACACACTCCTGCAGACCCGCCACACAGGGACAGCGGCTCCATAGGTTACATCCAGCAGGGATGAGGAGGTGACAGGCCATGGCTGCGCCCTAGGCAGCAGTGCGCCCTAGGCGGCTGCCTTGTCCGCCTAGTGGTAGCACCGGCCCTGTATGTGCACTCCCTTCAGCGGTACTCCTCAGCACTGGTCCATCTGCCCAAGGAGACACATAAGAACAGACTGGCTTAGCTGCAGATTCATTACCTAAATTACAAATCATGTCAGATTGTGGTAACACAGGTTTTAACACAGCAGGTTGCAATACCCCATATTCACCACCTTGCTCGGCTGGTGCTTCATAAACCTCACACACCTTTGCATTTTTCACAGGTTGTGTTAACCCACCATTTACCTGCACATTTTTAGTACTAGCAGTTTGCACTAACACATTACCATTACACGGTACAGTTCCACACTGTCCCACCAGAGTGACATCGCAGTTGTCCAGGGCAACCTCCGGCTCCAATAAATGAAGTTCCCTGGAGATGTCTAGGGACAACTGTGCTGTCTTACTACCAGTTGCTATGGGCAATGGCCCATTTTTGACTACAGCTTTTGCTCTGCAAGAACCTGGGGGTTTCCCAACAGCAATACATTTTCCATAATCATCAACATTGACAGCATTTGTACCTCTTGCAGGCTGTCCTAGCCCACCGCCAACTTGAGACTGGCAGACATTAGACACATCACTATTTTCCTCTTGAGACGCACACACAGGTGCAGGTTTGACTTTAACCCCTGCCTCCCCACTGCCCAGGGTACTGCACAGGGACAAGTCACCCTCAAGAACACATTCAGTGGCCCCACTAACTGGGGTCACTCTCACATCATCAGGGTCTTGTAACCAGTCCTTTTATACCGGAAATCAGCAGTTCCAGCCATCATTTCATTAAAGACAGTCTTACCCACCGCAGTAGTTGGGGTCACCATCTTCATTTGAGTACGTTGTCTTATGAACCAATCCTCTGCTGAACTTTTACTGGCCAACTCCCCCTGGTGGCCACGGGATGAAACTAGAGCAGGCATCTCCCACTGTTTAGCACCACCTGCCGACACAACAGGAAACTCTTTCTTGTTGCTGGGGGTGAGTGCAAACATATTTTCACAGGAATCTGGGCCCGCAGATAAAGACTTTTTCTCAGCAATATTATCTCCAGTTGAATTCCAGAACCTAGGACAAGAAAACATGCCACGCCCCAGCTGGCCACATTCCAGGCATGGTACTGGACGACTTTTTCCCAAAGCGCTTCTCTCCTGGCGATTCCCAGCTGGCTGGAACGCACAAGCCTCTTTGCGGGGACACTGAGCCAAATCTTCTCTGCAGCTCCTCCTGTCCGGCACCACTTTCACTCTCGTCGCCATGGGAGATCGCACTCTCCCAGCAGAACTTTGCTGGCTCTCTCCAACATGATGTATCGGCTTCTCCTGAAGCCACTTGCCACGATCCTGGTTAGACATACCCCATGGTACACAGACAGCCCGACTGGCTTCCTCTCTGTTGCTATGGGCAACCACTCTTGGTCTCAGCCTTTCTCTTTGTAATTAGCATGGGCTTCTCTCTGCTGGATCCTGACACATTGACGTTTTTCACAATAGCTACTGTTTTAACTGCAGCAGCGTTGCCAGGGGCAACAACACCCCTCTTCCAGTTATGGACATCCAGCCGCTCTCCCCTTACACTGAGGGTTGGCTTTCTTTCCTCTGTAGCTTTGTCCAGCGCTGCCAGGTGCCGCTTGCACCAGTCCACAGCCGATTCAAACACTGGTGGACTTTCCATATTCGCAGTCACTCCACTGCACTTTTGCGGCCTCCAGAAAAAAAATGAAGTACGGTCACTTTAGAGCAAGTTGCTTTTCACTTCATGCAAGCTTTCCTCATCTGCACAGTGCACACACAGATTGTGCTGTCTCATGCACACAAACACAGTTCATAGCAGAAAAAAAAAAATTTGACTTTTTATTCACAGGTACACCACCTGCAACACGTAATACCTTTTGCCTGGCTGTACTTCCACACACAGCCAATAGTTACTGACTTGAACTCACTGTGGAGCAAGGACCCGGATTTTCACCGTCTGTTGCCTGCATTCGAACACCACTTGTAACATCGGGGGTTGGTTTTAGCTTAAAGGTAGAGCTCATCAGTGAGCCGAGTCCACGCCAGATACGCAGTTTTAAGGGCTTGTAGGCCCACTTTTATTAAAGAAAGAAAATGTCGATAAAAGAAGTGTTGCCCACACAGGGGTTTCAGCTTTCCACAGCAATAATGTAAGTTCAATCAGAAATACCAAGCCACCTGGCTCTCTTTAGCAGCACTGCTGCTCAAACTTATACACTCTTTTCCAGCCCACAGGCTTGGACCCTCTGTCTGCTCTGACAGACCTATGCAGACATACACACTTCTCCCTTGCTTGCCTGGACTCCTCGGGAGGGTGGAGCCCTGAACTATGGTCAGGTGTCTACAAATAGCCCAACACACACCTGACCAGTCATCTGCTGGTGGATCTCAAAACCTGGAGAAAGCTGCGAAAGCATTTTTCTCCAGTCCACATTTATGCTCTGCAGCCTTGTACCAAGCAAATGTGCATATTCTGTGTCCACTTTACCCCATTTTCATAGCGACAGGGACTCTCACTATTACAATATATATATATACACACACACAACACCTGGGATGCATATATATACACAATACACTGTAAGTGCAGCTAACTCACTGACTGTCCTGCCTAATCTAGCTAACTCAAATGAAATGTCTCTCTCTCTCTCTCTCTCTCTCTCTCTCTCTCTCTCTCTCTCTCTCTCTCTCTCTCTCTCTCTCTCTCTCTCTCTCTCTCTCTCTCTCTCTCTCTCTCTCTCTCTCTCTCTCTCTCTCTCTCTCTCTCTCTCTCTCTCTCTCTCTCTCTCTCTCTCTCTCTCTCTCTCTCTCTCTCTCTCTCTCTCTCTCTCTCTCTCTCTCTCTCTCTCTCTCTCTCTCTCTCTCTCTCTCTCTCTCTCTCTCTCCTCTCTCTCTCTCTCTCTCTCTCTCTCTCTCTCTCTCTCTCTCTCTCTCTCTCTCTCTCTCTCTCTCTCTCTCTCATAGTGTGGGGCGTGTTCTAAACCCCCTGAGCCATAATTGGCCAAAGCCACCCTGGCTTTGGCCAATTACAGCTCTCTCTACCAACGGCGCTGTGATTGGCCAAGCATGCGGGTCATAGTGCATGCTTGGCCAATCATCAGCCAGCAATGCACTGCGATGCCGCAGTGAATTATGGGCCATGAGGCGCCACACAAATTTGGCGCGAACGGCCCATATCATTCGCTATTCGACGAACGATCGAACAGCCGATGTTCGAGACAAACATGGGTTCGACTCGAACACAAAGCTCATCCCTAGTGCCCATCAGCGCAGCCACACCAGTGCCCATCAGTACAGCCACACCAGTGCCCATCAGCACAGCCACACCAGTGCCCATCAGCACAGCCACATCACTGCCCATTAATGCAGCCACACCAGTTCCCATTAATGTAGCCTGATCAGTGCTCATCAGCACAGCCACACCAGTACCCATTAAATGCAGCCTCACCAGTGCCATTAATGCAGCCTGATCAGTGCCATCAGCACAGCCACACCAGTGCCCAGTTAATGCAACCACACATGTGCCCATTAATGTACAGTAGCCATACCAGTGCCCAATAATGCAGCCACACCAGTACCCATCAGCGCAGCCACACCAGTGCCCATTAATGCAGCCTGATAGTGCCCATCAGCACAGCCACACCGGTGCCCATTAATGCAGCCTGATGAGTGCCCAACAGCGCAGCCACACCAGTGTCTATTAATGCAGATACACCAGTGCTCATTAATGCAGCCACACCAGTGCCCATCAGCGCAGCCACACCAGTGGCCATTAATGCAGCCTCACCAATGCCCATCAGTGCCCATCAGTGCAGCCAACCATTGCCCACTAATGCAGCCACACCAGTGCCCATTAATGCAGCCCCACCAGTGCCCATTAATGCAGCCTGATCAGTGCCCATCAGCGCAGCCTCAACAGTGTCCATCAATGTTAGTCCCCCTAGTACCTGACCTGCAGGTGGTTCCTCTAGAGCTGGGAGCCTGGGGACCAGCTGTGCACTGCTGGCACATCTGGTCCTCTCCCTTCCTCCTGGGCACCACAGAGCTGGGTAACTAGGGCTGGAGGAAAGTGAGGGGGGAGAGGTGAGGACTCCCAAATCATGTCCACCAATCAGCTAATCTCCCGACTCCGCTGTGTAGCTGTTTAGGAAAAAACTTCTCCGGGTCTCCCCAGTGTGCTGATATAGCAGGTCAGCCTTCAACTGTGTAGTGCGCTGCTGCAAAAAAATCCGCTCAAAGTTGAAAGTGATGAAATAGTCCGCTAAACAACTGCACAGTGGGAGATTAGCTTATGGTGGACAGGTTTTGGAAGTCCCTGCTTGCTCTACCTGCGCTGTCACTGAGAAACTCCCGTAGACCCAATGGTCAGTACATGCCTGTTGGTAGGGATATTATATTACCATTATTATACATGACAGATTCCCACTGTCAATGGCTGCTAAAGACACCGGTGGGTGCAGGTACCACTGAGTCTTTAACAACCAGTGCTATCGTCGGCCCCATTCATATACTTGGCCGGGAATCAACAACCATCTAATCAAAGCGGTGGGGATAGTTTAATTAAAAAAAATGGGTTTCCCCAATTGATACTAAACCCTTCAGGTCTGATATGAATTTTAAGGGTGACTGACTTCAGGTCAGATACAGTCAGGTCCATAAATATTGGGACATTAACACAAATCTAATCTGATTTTTGCTCTATACACCACCACAATGGATTTGAAATGAAACAAACAAACAAGATGTGCTTTAACTGCAGACTTTCAGCTTTAATTTGAGGGTATTTACATCCAAATCAGGTGAACGGTGTAGGAATTACAACAGTTTGTATATGTACCTCCCACTTTTTAAATACCCTCAAATTAAAGCTGAAAGTCTGCAGTTAAAGCACATCTTGTTCGTTTAATTTCAAATCCTTTGTGGGGGTGTATAGAGCCAAAAAGATTAGAATTGTGTCGATGTCCCAATGTTTATGGACCTGACTGTATGAATGCTAAGGGGATGCTATGCAAAAATCCCTCTAAAACAGCAGGGGGACCCACAAATTTTATACCAGGCAATTCATGTCTGGTATGGATTTTGAATGGGAATCCAGTGCAAAAAAAAAAAGTGTAAGGGCCCTCCCAAAACCTTGTAGTCATTGACCATATTTGGTCAATGACATCAAGGAATACCAATGATGTCGTTGACGATATATGGTCATGTTCATATTGTTTATAACAGCCATCATCTGCCAGAATCAGGAGGTAGCAGGTCCTGATTCCTCTATATAGATCTTATCACTAGAGGGGTCACCAGCAGGAAAAAGACGGTCCTGACTCCTCTATATACA